>APFE030575371.1:29704-41659 GCA_000404065.3 Pinus taeda
ATCTCTTACTCATCCCTGGGTGAATTTAGAGAGGCAAGTGTCACAGGAGAAGTTTCTAGAAGATTCCATGATCATCCACCTTGCAAACTATCTCTGCCATTTGTCTACTCTCACCCATCGTACCCTATAGAAGGGCTTTCAAGTATGCATCGTACTTTTTGCACTGGGTAGGTGAGATGCATCGCACCCTTAGCACTGAGCAGTCTGTATGGTCCAGTTTTGACTAGTTTTGAGTAGTTTTCCATGGAGAACTTTTGGGAGATGATGTAATCAGTTGACCTTGTTCTTTAGGGTATGAGACAACACTTTTAGGGACTCAGAAGTCCTCAGTTTATGGACATATATGATTGGGGTTGCAGTGCCCAAATATGTCTATAATAGGGTGGAAGTCCTGTGCTTGATCTTATGATGTGTGAGCAGGTCTTCAATCAAGTTTGAAGTGAATTGACTGCCTTGGTCTATGAGAAACTCTCTCGAATACCCAAACTTGTAGAATAGGTTTTCCCTCAAAAACTCAGCTACTTTTTCCTCTATTGCTTCTTTGATTTCTTTTGTCTCTGCCCACTTTGTCAGGTAGTCGGTGCACACAATGATGTATTGCTTTTGCTTTGAAGGGGGGTTGACATGCTCCACAAAGTCCATGCCTCACTTCTCAAATGGCTCAAAGGTCACTTGAGGTTGCATGAGAATTTCATCCATTGGAGTGGGTTTCCCCATCCTCTGACATTGATCACACTAGCTCGTGTATCTCCTCACATCATGATGAAGAGTGGGCCAGTAGTAACTTGCTTGCAATATCTTGAAGGTAGTTCTTTTTGCTGCAAAATGACCTCCACAAGGTTCATCATGACAAGTCAGGAGGATGTCAAAGACTTCTTCCTCCCTAACACATCTTCTCAAGATCTGATCTGGGCCATGTTTGAAGAGATTTCCTCCAATCCAGGTGAAAGGGGCGCTTTTCCTTATTATTTTTCTCTTCTCCTTTGAGGATAGGTGTGGTGGGAACTGTGTTGAAACCAAGTAGTTTGCTATATCAACAAATCATGGAGAGAATACTGATATGGAAAATAGTTGTTCATCTGGCATTTGGTCATCCACCATTCCTTCTTCTCCTATACGGAAATTTCCTCTAGACAAAAAGTTAGCAACAACATTCTCTTTACCAGGCTTATCAATAATAGTCAGATCAAACTACTGCAGTAAAAGAAACCATCTAATAATTTCAGAATTTACATTTGGTTTGTTCATTAGATATCTAATTGTAGCATGATTATTGTGCACAAAGGTTTGATAGCCTGTGATATAATGTCTAAATTTGTTTAAGGAATGCACGACAGCTAGGAGTTCCTTCTCAATCATTGTATAGTTTAACTCTGCCTTTGACAAGTTTTTGCTTATAAAGTATGTGGCATAAGGTAACTTTTCATCAATTTTTCCTAAGGTTGTTCCCATTTATTTTTTCAAGGCATTTGTGTGAATGTGAAAGGGTAGGGCCCAATTTGGGCCTCTGAGAATTGGGGCAATCACTAGCTTGCTCTTTAAGGTATCTAGGGCTTCTTGACAATTTTCTGACCATATGAACTCAACATCTTTTCCTAGGAGGCCAAACAAAGGAGAGGCTAACTTGCTGAAGTCTTTAATGAATCTCATGTAATATCCATCTAAGCCTAGGAAGCTTCTGACATACCTCACCTTTTGAGGAGGTGGTTTTGGATGATGGCAATTTTTTTGGGGTCCACTTGCGGTCCTTTTTGAGATATTGCATGACCTAGCACAGTCCCTTCAGTCATGAAAAATTCACATTTTTTCGGATTGAGGGACAGGTTCATCTCAATACACTTATCTATAACTTTTCCTAGGTTAGATAAAGCTTCCTGAAAGTTAGAGCCATAAGGAGTAAAATCATCCATGTATATTTCTACTGCATCATGAACCAGTTCAGAAAATATACTCAATACCTCTCTTTGAAAAGTGGCTAGAGCATTGCACAAACCAAAAGGAATGACCCGGTATGCAAAGGTACCCAAATGAAAAGTGAAAGTGGTCTTGTCTTGGTCTTCCAGGCTGATTTGAATCTAATCGTACCCTCTAAACCCATCTAGGAAGGAGAAAAACTTTTTCCCTGCCAAACTATCTAACACTTGATCTATGAAAGGTAAAGGAAAATGGTCCTCTTTAGTGGCTTTTTTCAATTCCCGATAGTCAACACAAATTCTCCACTTACCATTTTTCTTTTGCACTAGCACCAAAGGAGAGACCCATTCACTGTAAGATATGGGATAGAAGAACCCTGCATCAAGCAATTTCTACAGTTCTTCCTTAACAATATCTTTAAGTGTTGGGTTCATCCTCCTTCGAGGTTGCCTAACCGGCTTGCAATATTCCTTGATGTATATATGATGAGTACATACTGAAGGGTGCACTCCCTTCATCTCCTTATAACTCCAGGTGAAGGCATCTAGATGTTTTCCCAGTATGCTGCATAGCTCCTTCTCCTGGGAAGTAGATAGGGATGGATTGATTTTCAATGTTATTTCTGGGCCAAACTCTATAATTTTTAACACAGAGAGAGGTGCGATCGGCCACACAGAGATCATTTGAGGGGTTTTTTTTGGTTTCTCTTACTATTTATTCTAATGGTGATACACTGGGAGGTGGATTCTGAATCCAATTTTCAATCATATCATCCTCATCTTGCGGTTCCCCCCCATGGTGATTTCTAATGCACAAAGTGGTGCAGAATAAACTTCATCCTCATCCTCCTCCTCCAACCAGAGAGGTAGATCATGTTATAGAAAAGGTTGGGCAGGAGGATATAGGATTAACTGCTTGGACATGTGCCCATTATTTATGGTCATGTTCCCAGCTTGGTAGCTAATGTAGGCATTGTTTGTAGCCAACTAGGGTCTTCCTAGAATGATAGGATACCCAGTGAGCTTTGCCTTTGGCTGTAGAACTAAGAAATCAACATGGTACTCCCAAGAATCAATGGAGACCATCACATCTTCCACAATCCCCTTAGTGGTCACTGTGGAGCGGTCTACTAGCTGCAGCACTGTCATGGTCTTCCTCAAGGAGCCTTGGAGGTTAAGTTTGAGCATAGTGTCTTTTGTCATCACATTAATGGCAGCTCCTAGATCAATCAAGGTATGTGGGACCATTGTGCCATTGGTGTGGACATTAGCTGCTGAGCTTCCAGGGTCCAGATATTTTGGACAGATTATCTTCCCCAACATCAGGTCGGACAGTTGTCCTATGACATTGATGGTTGGGGCATCTCTCTTGCACCTTCTTGGATGCCTAAAGCACTTCTCTTTCATCAACCTATTGTAGATAGGCACATATTTTATGGCTTGGAGAAGTGGTATCTTCACACATAAATGTTTCAATTCTCCCAGGAGTTCAGTCTCTTCTGGGGTAGGCTGGATTGTCATGGATAGTCTCTTAAGAAAGTGTGGACTTGCTTTAGGTTCACTTTCCTCTTTATCTTCCTCAACCTCCCTGGGTGGAGGTTGGTTATCTGGGAGAACTTTCCCGGATTGCAAGTTAATTTCTTGAATCTCCACAACATAAGTTGGGCATGATGGTTACCCACTATACACTTGCTGAGCTTGTTTGTTGTTCGGGTTCAGATTTGGCTGGGTAGGCATTTGGGGTTGCCTTGGTGGAGAAGAAGGTAATGGTTGTGGTTGGGCATGTGGTGGAGGCAAAAGAGTAGGAAGAGAGTTGTATTGGGGCCTCCACCCTTGATGAGATGCATTCCACTGAGGTTGTGGCTGAGCATAGGATTGAAATGAATGGGTGGCTAGTTGGGCATGATATTGAGATGTGAAAGACCAAATAGGAGGCGTGGAGCAAGAAGGATGAGTAGGGGGTGCCAAGAAGGTATGGAGGTGACTTGGTTGGGGTTGTAATATGCCTGAGATGTCCCTGGCATCCCCTGTTGTTATGTTCTAGGTCCATGCGGCCTCTTTTGGTTTATGTAATAGATCTGTTCGGTGACTCCTTTGGCCCCTTATATATCTTTAAGTCTGGGCAAGGAAGGGCACTTATCTATAGAATTATCTTCTTAACAGACTGAACAAACCTCTATAGATTTCACTGGGCATTCATTCCTAGGATGCCTCCTGGTGCATCTAGGGGAAAAAATGACTAAAGCCCTCTCTACTTCCTCTTGTTTTCTTTTGATATGTAAGGTATCCATTTGTAGGGCAAGAGTCTGCAACATCTCACTCTTGAAGTCTTCCAGCATGGTTCCAATTTCACCTTTAATGGTTGAACTAGAAGAAGAGGTACTGGCTATGGGTTGACTTCCCCTACCTTTCTTTCTGGCTGCTCTAGAATGGTTTCTAAAAATAGTCTTTATGTCCTCATAGGATAGTTGGTAGATGTCTCCCCTAGCCAGTAGATGGAAGGTGTCTAAAAGGTCTTCCTGAATTCCCCTGAGCAGGACCAACTTCACAGACTTAGGGTCGAGTGTACACCCGACCCTTTTGTAACTGAGTTGGAACCTCTCTTCATAGTCTTCTAGGGTCTCATCACTTCCTATGGTCATTCAGAAGATTTCTTCTTTAGTATCTTTTGACCTACAATATCAATACTTGTTGTTAAAGGCCTGCTGCATTTTCCCAAGTTGTGATGTTATTGCCAGGTAATCCCATGAACCAGTGCAGTGTTGTGTCCTTGAGAGTACAAGGGAACAATTTCAACATTTTCTTGTCTTCTGCATAGTTATAAGTTTGACAGATGACAGCAAACTCGAATAAGAAGGTGTCAAGATCTTTTGTAGTCAGACCATGGAAGTGAGGTAAGGCTGAAGACTTATATTCTTCATTTTGGTGTCCCCATTAGTCTCTCGAATGGGGAAGGTACCCTCTATTCTTTCTCCATTTCCCCTAGCATTTTTGTTTTCAGCCATTGGCTCCAGAGGAATGTTTTCTTCTTCTTCTTCCCCTATAGGTTCTTAGAATATGTTTGGTTGTTCACCTAAGGGTTCTTCTTGATTGCAGCCACTAAAGAAGAGATAAGGTTGGTTGTGTGAAGTAGTGGGGGTGTTGGGCGAAAATTTTCTTGAGTTTTCTCTAATCCTACGAGGCATGAAAGGAAATATTTTTGGTTGGCTTTTTTGTTTCTTTTTCCCCACACTGAAAGTACCTGCAGAAACTAAAATTGTGATTGAACAGAAAAAATTGCAACTAGATGAAATGAACTTGCTGAATGGAAATTTTCGGAACTGAAAAGGAAAGCAAGGAAATGCAGAACTGAAAGAAAAGAAATGACTAGTCTACTTTTTCCGAAATAACTATTAGCATAATGTTGCAATAAGAAATAGAAGAAAGAAGTAATCACAGAATACTCTAACACTTCCCTGGCAACGATGCAAAAAAGTGGTGAGTGCTATTATTACTGCATCACTCTTGGGCTGCCAACTTTACTTTTATCAACCCAGTAGCTCATAACAAACTTGAAAGCGTCGGTGCTATATGCACAAGTACGAGTTATCACTGCAGGTTGTCACTTGGTCAACTAGCGCAAGATCACTAGGAGCTCAAGACAAATTCTATAGATTTCAGAAGAAGCTCTATGTATGATGAAAGTTAAGAAAGATTACTCTATCGATGTTATTCTAACTGCAGAAAGGAGAAAGATTGGAATGTAAAGCAACTTAGTAAACCCTAATTAACAAGCTAATTCTACTTTTGCCAAAAACACTATGAAAACCATGAAAGAAATGCCATTACCTACTCAAGGAAGTAAACAACATCTAACCATGCTATTTCTAGAAGTAAATACACAAAAACATATTTTTGGGTTTTTATGTGTTTTCATGTGTTTTTATGTGAATTTAACATGCATCTAATTTATTTTGTGTGAGTGTGGCAGCGAACAGGTGGTGTTAGAGGGCGGTTTTGGAGCTTGGGAGGATATAGGACGGTGTGGATGGGTCCTAGGAGGTCTTAGGTGGCCTTTTGGAGGCTTTTCTCACACTCAGCCTTCAAAAGAAAGCATACAGGAAAAACTACAGGAGGACACAGGGAAACTACAGGAGGAAAGCAGGGAAACTATAGGAGGCGTACAAGAGGAGGCCGAGAGAAATTTTTGTTGTTTTGAGGGTGTGAGAGTGGGTGGAAAAGGTGGATGAAGGTTGGAATGAGGTGTTAGGGCACCTAAGGTCTGTCATGAATCACCAAGAGAGAGAAAGATGATTAGGTTTTCTCAAGGAGAGATGAAGAAGTTCTATGTAAAATGCAGGAAACTAGGGCAGAATTGAGGTGAGGTTTGGGAGACCTATAGGGCATGGATCAGTTGGAGGGTGTGATTGCTGGTAATCTGGCCTACTACCGGAAGAGATCTACTGCATAGAAACGGACAATCAACCAAGAAAATCAAGCAACCAATGAAATAAGTGCATCCTAGGAGAAATAGAGTTTTGCATTGAAATGGCCTAAACTATGATGTTTAAAAGGAAATGCTAGGAAATGTTGTAAGAAAGGGAAGCATGCAAAAGAAATATTGTAAATTAGGAAGTGAACATGATAAAGAAGATATAAAGAAAAGAAAAACTGGACTATCAACCTACTAGAGAGCTGCAAACACTAGAGGTCCTAGGAATGAGGAAAATTTGTGTTTTTGGGGCAGCAAGAGAGTCTTTGCCTCAAATCATGGTCTCAGAGGGAAGAAGAGAGGCCAAGGAAATGTTTCTAGCCTTTTGAATCTTCTTTGATCACTACTTAACCTGCTACAGAAAGCAAAAATGGAAGCAAACTACTAAATCATCAAAAGCAACCTATTCTTAACCATAAGAGAAATAAATCTAACAACAAATTAATATACCAATCGAAGTAAAGCATACAAATACAAGTAAAGAGAAGCTTGGTTGCTTGGATTGGGCCCTAACCCAAGAGTTTCATCCCTCTGAGGTAACTCCGTGCTATCTCAAAAAGGATTCCATCTTCATTATCAAGAAATTAGCAAGATTACATAAAACTGTCACAAAATAGTAAGCTCGAAATTTGAGCAGAATTTACACAAGAAAAAAGTCGACCCTAGTGAGGCCCTAGGCCTCTCTACTTAAACATCGCAAGCTGCCAATAGCTTCTTTAAAATTAGGGAGGCTTGGCTCCCAAAACTTGAGATAACTCTCAATCATCTTCCACTTGCACGACTACCTTCTAGTGCATGATTCTGCTGCTTGTACTCCTAGCCGAATGAAGGGGAATTCGAAGTGAGGAGAAATACATGAGGGGGATTCCCTCCTATAAGTCCTCTCCTCTATCTGCTTCGAGTTATTGCTACAGTTTGACCATTAAATCCTTGACTTTGACCTCAAAATCCATCAATAATCTGCATTAAATACATGTTAGACCACATGGCATAATAAGTAACTCAACTCACCCTATAAGCATAAATATAAACAGAAAATCATACAATAAGCTAAGAGAATGGTTGAATTTACTAGGTTAGTAGGTAAAATGAGCCCATATAATTACCCATTTATGAACCTCATCATATCTTTTGGTACTTGACAATGGTTGTACATAAATTTCTCAATGATAACATTGTGGATGTTGGCTTGGTTATCTATTATGATTGTGATAATTGATGTGACAAATATTCTCATGACAATGACATATTAACCGCGATGTTTGTAATGTTCATTAGTTACATGTGAACAAGTGCATGTTGTGCAATAACTTGATTTGATTTTGATTGAGTAGAGGCAGGATTGTGTAGGTACTAGATTGAGTAGTATTGAGTAGTGAAGTTGCTAGGATTTGATAGTAATATACTTACCGAGTAGAGTAGTAGAATCTTCATTAAAATTTTCTTATATTGATTCAAAGCACAGGGGGATCCAGTGTGAAAATTGAAAAATGTGGTCTGCCAACTCTTCAGGGTGGTAGGGTGGTGAAAGGCAGGTGATTGGAGTTATCTTCAGGTTGGAGCTTGAGAACACTTTAGGTGGTAGGGTGGTGCTAGGGCGAGTTGTATCATGCATGGGCCATTGGAGTGTTTGTCCAGTTGTAGTACAAAGGGTGTTGGGGCATCCTTTAGGTTGGAGCTTGAGATCTAGGGCATTGGAACATCCTCCTAGTTGCAATTGGTAAACAAGGTGTTGGAGCATTCTACAGGTTGGAGCCTCCTTTAGTTGGAGCCAAAAACTTGATGTAATTATTTTGAAGACAAATGTTTAGAAGCATTTTGTGGTTTTTCTCCTAGAAGGGTTTCCACCTAAAAGTATATGTGTCCACCGTCTTGATTTTTTCACATTATTGAATGGTGTTGTTTATTATCGATGATTTTTTATAATATCTAATGCTAATAACATTTAATGCTATGTGAAGTTAAAAATAATACTAATTGGTTAAACATAATACTAATTGATAAGAAATATTGATTCAACCCACTCTTAGTATTTCCAAAAATTAGTATCAAAGCAAGTTCCTTAAGTAACAACTTTATAGTTGGAAGGCAGAGATGTGGAAGTCAAAGAAGAAAGCTTACAGGCATTCAACAAAAGTTATAGGTATTGAAATGATTTCAGATCCTATTATCGCTAACATTGAAAATGATACAGGGAGGAAGCTTCTAAATAATAAGATGAAGAGATGAACGAGATCAAATTTCAAAACGAAATTGTTAGAGTTATAAAGAAGTTTCAGTTTGAAAAAGAAAACATCAAACTTCTAAAAGATGAATTGAAAATAGCAAAAGGACATGCTAGAAGCCTTAATAAGAAGAATGAAGATCAAAGGAAATCATCAAAGACCTTAGAGTGCAGCTGGAAGAAGCCAGAAAAGTTGAAGAGTCACTAAGAAGAGAACTTGAAGAAAGTAACAAAGAATGGAAGAAAAAAAAGAAGCAAAATCTCACACTCAAGGAAGAAGTTGTTGTATTGAAGCTCTAGGTGCAGGAAGTAGAAAAGAAAGACAAAGATTTGATAAGCCATCAAAAGGAACATGGTAAAGGTTACATATCTGAAGTTGATTAAAATAAAAGAGAAATGGATACCGTTGTTGCAGAAATAGATAGGATCAGGAAGGAAAATGAAATGAAGAAGGAATAGATACAAGTTCTTAATAGAGAAGCAAAAAGGTCACTCTTCCAAAGCTACAAATAGAGGAAGAACAAAGAAGAAGACAAATCTTGAAAATTTGGTTTCAAGAAAACCTTGCTCAAAATCAAGAAACGTTTGACGCAATTCTTAATGAAATCAACATGTTCAAGGATTGGAAAAGAGAACATTTGCAGGTGATTGACAAGAAATATCAAGAATTGGCTTAGTTGAAGATGAAGGAAGAAGAAGCAGGTAAAGATCCATGTGACAAAGGCATAAGCTCCAAGACTTTGCAAAAAAAGATTGATGAGAAGATTAATCCAAGTGAAGGACCGAATAAGATTAAAAATGTCATGTCTCCAAGGAATAATGTTGAGGCAATCAAGGAAAAAGGAAAGAAAAATATTGCACCACCACCTTCGAAGAACAATGAATACAAAAGACCATCTAGACAAGATAACTCATCCAGGTATGCTAATTCATTCAATGGTTATTATTTTTCATGTACTAACCGTGAACATATGTCTATGGATTATAAAGTTTTTGATAGGTACAATTATTGAGGGTATTATCAAAACCCAAGAAGCAAGCTTTCAGGATCACATGACAGGTTTCACGATGGATTTTTAGTAGAAAGTACATTTGAGCTAGGCCAAACATTGAATGTTTCAAATGCCATAACTATGTCCATATAGCTTAGATTTCAGACACAAGATGGAATATTCCATGAATGACAACCCCAACTTTGAATGTTACAAATGTCGTAACTATGTGCACATAGCTTGAGATTGCAGATACAAGATGGAATCAACCATGAATGACAAACTTAACATCAGATACAAGGATGTATGGAGAGGAAACAGGTACAAGAAGAGTAAGAAGATAAGAAAGTATCAAGTAAAGGCAAAACGTCATGATGAAGCAATAGGTACATTGGAGGATAACAAGGTTTAGTATGATCGAACCGAAGATATGGGTGATACATTATTTTGAAGAATCCAATATAATGACTCCATAAATATTGAAGAGGGCAATTCTAAGTAGAAATAGTTTCACATTTAAATATCAACCATTGATAAATTGATAGTTGGCAGATATGAAGAAGTGTCATGGATAGTTTCAGTGAAATAGCAGTTATGGTAGGAAAAGATTATCCATGTTGACAAGTAGAGTCAAAAGTGGCAATCCATATGAAGCATAACATGACAGGTGGAGACAATTTGTTGCCACAAGTATTGAGGAAAGCATTTTGAAGAATGATAAATACTTTGCAGGAAGACAAAGGAAGGCTTGTCTTCAGGGGGGGCATAAGTAGATTACAGGTCCATAGGAGGCAACAAGATTGTTAGGAAAAGTGGCCCTTTGCCATTGATGTCAAATGGGGATATAAATCAAGAGAAGGAGATTGATGCATGAAGTTAGGGGAAGTTGTACTTGCTGAAGGAGTATGTGTGTTGTCATCAATGACAAAGGGGGAGATTGTTGAATGATGTTATCATTAATTTCAACCTTGGGGTTTGAATTTGAATAGATACCATTCATTGATGTCAATGAATGCTCTTAATATTTGTCTGAATTACATCAAGTTGGAGCTCCACTATTCGATGGTTGAAAAACATAGTTCTAGGGTTTGGGTTCTTTAGACTAAGGAGGTACCCTGAACTTGTTCAAAGTTTCTGAAATGAAAAATCATTAAGTTTACCTTGCATTTCCTCGTCACTGGATTATCCTCATCAATATGTTTTTAGTGGTATGTGGCATGCCCCGAGAGGCCTCCTAGTTTTAGAGATATTCACGTTCGAAGTTGAAGAACTCGATCAATGGATAAAAACCCTAGGCATGGCACCTCATCATTGAATTAACGGCTTAACATATAGATCAACCATTGTGTGAAGGGTATAAAATTAGTTTTTCATCTACAAGAAATATCCCTCATCAAAACAAAATTCCAAACCCCAACTCCATAAGGGAACCCCCTCTTTCACCTAGTCAAAAGGTCAAATTGTGACAAGGGCTTAAAATTCCAAATCTTAAGATTTTTTTTTTTTTTTTTTCTAAAGGTCATTAAGGCAATCAAGCTAAATAGGCTCCTCTCCAAAATTAAAATAATATATATTATCTAATTGTGAAGACATGACAAGGTTTTACAAAGTTATCTTAATCAAATGAAGTTAGGGCTTTTAAGATTAAAAAGCAAATTAAAATTCAAAAGTCTAAAATATCTCACCAACAAATCCTCCAAACGTTTCTATTTGGAATTACCCCTCCTCCTCACAAATAAAACTATAAAAAGATACCTAATGCACCCTCAAAACGATGACATTTTTCAATGACCTATCTTGTTTGTCTCGGCTCTAGAATTCGGCCCTTGAGGAGATAGCAAAGAAATTAGAAGGTAGGGTTTGGGTATTTTGTTTTTACTTTGGTTTGGGGATTTGTTTGGGATTTTTTTATTACATGGATTCATTTGTATACTTCTTACCGTCAACCCTCATTAGGAACACATCTTATAGGTATGAACCATCTTTAAGTCTCATCATTTTAGACCTTGGAATCTCAAAAAGATATGTGGACTATTGCTTGAAAAGGAACTCTGATCAACTGGATGGTACCTCGATAAAATTTTGAACAAGTGCAGATTAACTTATAACAAACCTAAATCAAAATTTTCAAACCAAATATAGACCTATATTAATGCACAAAATAATGTCTTGACCACTAGGCCATTCGACCCTCCTTGAGGAAGATTTAGGGTCGGTTAAAGGTGTATTATCTCCTAAATCTATAGTACAGTGACCTAGAGACAATTGTTGATATCATTTTATTTTATTGTGACACAAAATAGTGACATTTATAAGGATTGAGCAGTTGATGAATTTTGAGAAGGTTTGCAACTT
>APFE030575379.1:576-81461 GCA_000404065.3 Pinus taeda
CGGTACGCAGGCACAGAAGGGTTTCAGGTGCGCCGGTACGCAGGCACAGAAGGGTTTCAGGTGCACCGGTACGCAGGAACAGAAGGGTTTCAGGTGCGCCGGTACGCAGGCACAGAAGGGCTTCAGGTGCGGATGACCGCAGGCAGTTCAATGGACTTAGAGCGAGGTACGCAGGCTAGCAGTTGAGCAGGGTGCGTACTTGTATGCAGGCTAGCAGTTGAGTAGGGTGCGTACTTGTATGCAGGCAAGCAGTTGAGCAGGGTGAGTACTGTAAGCAGGCAAGCAGTTGAGCAGGGTGCTTACGTAAGCAGGCTAGCAGTTGAGCAGGGTGCTTACTTCTCTTAAAATCTTTTTTTATCATTGTTGTGTTCTGGGTTTGGTCCTATTATTGTTGATTTGGTTACTACAGTTGACTGGGTGATTCTCTTATACTTGATGATCATTTGATGCTTATGGATCCAGTTTGAAAATTTATGAAAAGTGGTCCTTGTAAGAAAAGTAGTAGGGGGTTGTAGCTCCCTTCCAGGAGAAACTGGAAAACGAGAGAGAGTTGTAGCTCTCTGCAGGTTGCAGCCTACGTATTGGTAAAGGACTGCACCAGTACGAAACCATTGTAAAAGGAGTTTCTAATTTGAAAGAAGATAGAGACATATTGCAGCAGGTGGTTTTCACCCACATTGGGTTTCCACCTTACATCTTTGTTCTTTGGTGTGACTATCTGTTTTCTTTGTTCATGCTCATTATTTTATGGTACTGACATGCAAAACTAATTCAAAGAACAAATAAGGAAGATTTATAAAAAGAAGTAGATAATACTGATTCACCCCCCCTCTCAGTATTATTTCCAACACAAATCAAGATTTAACCTCAATTTCTTCCGTCGAATTCCATCACCTGAATCTCCAAAAAATCGCATTATAGACAACTCCCCAACAAAATACTCCAAAAACGAGTTTTTATCGCACTTCACTTATTTCCTGATATCTAAAAAAAATGGTTTTTGGCGCAAACAAAATACTTCAAAGCTAAAACCTGTTTTTCTTTTGTCATTAAAACTTGATATCATTTTTAATTTATATAAAATTGAAATTTCAATATTTCAATAATTTTGAACAAATTAAATGATTTTGGAACTATTAAAATAATAAAATCAAAATTTCAATATTTCAATAATTAGAATATATTAAATTATATTGAAATTACTAAGATAATAATGTTTGATTCATTATATGCTGTGAAATGATTTTGAATATCCATAAAGAAACACATTTCACAACATTAATTAATAAAAAAGTTGGCATTTAAAAAAAAACAAAAAAAGTTTAAAAATTGTCCAAATTAAGGGCCTTTTTTGATACAATGTCCAATGCAAAAATTACCAAATTATTTTTAAAAGTCACGATGATTATTGGGAAGGGAAGAATATATATATAAAATATTTGGTGATGATGTATTATTTTTTATTCTTATTTAAATTGTCCAATTTAAGGGACTTGATATTCAATGTCCAATGTAAAATATAATTTATAGTCCGAGAGAATTTTTAAAGTCACAGGATTATGGGGAAGGCAAGAATATTATATGTTATGTATATGTATTTATATAATATTATTGGTGATGATGTATATTTTTTATTTATTTTGTTGTATATTTATATTTTTTGGTTGAAATAAAGATATTTTAAAAATAAAATAATACAACAATCAAAATTGTGAAACAATAAGTTTTTATTAAAAATTTTAGATACAAATATCATTTTTTCCTATCATTAATTTTTGAAAATAATGAGAATGATACTATGAACCACTTGAGAACCACCACACACCTATAAATCCCTTTTAATTTGCAAATAAAAATAAAATTTTTTAATACCATTATCTCTATATTATTATTTGAAGCATCTCCAAAAAATAAAAAAATTTAATACAATCATCTCTATATTTACGCCGTAAGGCGTTTCCCTCTGAAATGAAATCCTCCAAATGCCTTTCTATCTTAATCGTAGCCGTTAGATCTTTTGTTAGATGATTGAACAAAAATCAGCCATCTAATTTAATAAAAAATGTTTTAAAACATTAAAAAACACCTTTAAAAAAACGTAATTCTATTATTATCGAACTGTTTACCCTAACCACGTTATTGAACCCGTCCTGCGCGCAGATATCCATGTTTGATGCAGAGTAGGGCGGGGGTGTTGAGGAGGGCACAAGCAGAGTCGCTCCAAAGGAGGGCGGGGACCTGCAGTGAAGGGTTCGTGCAGAGGACGTCGTAAAAATGATGACGAGGCCTGCAGAGGAGGCTGCATGAGGGCAAGAATCGATCCCTGGACCTGATGATAGTGGCGTCGTGCGAAGCTTCAGAGTGTATTTGTTTTGAATACACTTTGTCAAACTGCTAATAGATCAGAAGCTGATTTGCTATTGGTTTTAGACTGGTAGCGCAGAGTAAACACATTTGATTCAGTAAAATTGGTTCTTAATGCTTGCTATTCATGCAGGTCACTTTATTTCAGTGTCTTATGTGATTGCTTCAATTGATATTTACAAATTTGGGTTTTGGATTCATCCCCAAGTTGTTGATAGAATTGGAGACTATCACAGGGGAAAGTTGTTATAGTTTTGCTTGATTTGTGATACATGGGTCTTCTTCTCTGTGGCACCCATTGGGTTTATAAGGTTGTCTTGTTATTGTGAATGGAATTTCTGTTTATGCTTAGCTGGGCTTCATGACACTGTATTGAAAGAGTACATGTTGTTATAGTTTTGCTTGATCTATGATACATGGGTCATCTTCTTTGTGGCACCGATTGGGTTTGTAAGGTAGTCTTGTTATTGAGAATGGAATTTCTGTTTATGTCTAGCCAAGCTTCATGACACTGTATTGACAGGGTGCAGTTTTTTCTTGATAGTTTACAGATTTGGGTTTTGAGTTTAATCTCAACTTGTTGAAAGAACTGCAGATGGTCAGGTTGGGATAGTTTTGCTTTATTTGCATACAAGGGTGTTCTTTTTTTTATTTTAGGGTGGACGGGGCACCTATGTCACATAGATTCAGAAGGTTTTGTTGTCTAATATGTTTACTGGGAACGAAATTTCTATTTAAGAGTAGCCAAGGTTCGTTACATTGTTTTGGATCAGTATACTTTGGCGTCTTTGCCTCCATTAAATGTATCAGTATAGAGCTTGGACAAGCCTGATGTGACCTGACCTGAATAATTTGTAACAGAGTATGGTTTCTAGTCTGATTGGGGAAAGTACTCTGTGATAGAGTATGGTTTCTGTCTAATTGGGGAAAGTTCAGTTCTCTTGGCTGATTGAGTTTTTCCCTTATTGCCTTGAGTAGTCGATTAGGAAACTCAGGGAGCATTCGGAAGACTGCAGAAGTAGGAGGTTCATGCATTGGGCATAGGAAAGAGCTTAACAATTTATGTAGTTTAATGGTGTACTACTTTTAAAAGCTTCTGAGAGGAGAATATGATAGGAAAAAACCATCAATAACTTGTTTTCAGACAGTGTAGACTCCCCAATCCACATTGAGAATGTCAGTGACCCAACTCTAAATCAAAATATCAAACACATTCATTCAGGTGTGGTTTACAGAACAAGGATGGCAATATTTACAGGTAATCTCATTACTCTGATTATATTTTTTTATTTTCAGTCTGAGTTATCCTGTTTCTATTGTTTGAAATCACGGATTTTGCAACAAAATGGGTAGCATGGCCCTGGTCGTATGGCATATATATAATATGATATTCATATGTTTATAAGATTGTTATGGTAGATGAAATTTGTCAAGAACTTCTACAAATTTTTATTAATTGTCTTGCATTGAATTGATTTATCAACCCAGAGCTCTGGAACAACTTTTGTGGCACCCCAAATGCATTGTCCCCTGCTCAACGATGTCAAGAGAACTGCAATTTACCCCTATCTCTCTACTCTGAATTACTACACACGTTCCATTTGACCTCATGCAACAAACATGCTCTGATCGAATTCATACATTTAGTCTTCTTGCTAACATTCTGGTCCATTGTTCTGATCAAGTGGGTAAGGCGGACGAGCATACTGAGAAATGTGAAACCTCGAAATCCATTTTGCACATGTATTGCAGTGATAAATATTATTTTTGGTGTGATTAATTTGGGATTGGGGATTTGACTTTTACAAGAGAAATTGGGAAATGAGTTTGATTTAACTCCCTTGCACGAATGGCTTGTACTTTTAGTGCAACGATTGGCATGGTTTACACTCGGATTAACAGTAACGAGTGGGCTAACGTGGTCTGTAACAACATTTGTGCGTGTTTGGTGGATCGTGTCATTTTTGCTTGGAACAGTGGATTGTGTTTCAGCTGGCCTGAATTTCATCAATGACAGAGAGCTTCCCTATGGCACTATTCTCTCCCTTGTTTCATGGCCAGCATGTTGCTTGATGCTCATTTGTGCTGCGAAAAAGGATTTGAAGAGTTCAAAGGATGATCTTTTGTCAGAACCCTTTCTAGGCAGGGATTACCGAAATCATGGGTATCTCAACTCCAGCCAGAGGTTTTCTGAGGAAGATCAAATAACATTGAAGTCAAATTCCATTGTAACTCCTTTTGCCAAGGCAGGATTCTTCAACAGGATAACATTTTGGTGGTTGAATTGTCTTTTTTCCAAAGGAAAGAAGAAGCCTCTAGAAGAAGATGATTTGCCTTGTGTGTGTGGAGATGATCAAGCAAAGAATAATTATACAACATTTACAGAAGAACTGTTGAGGCAAAAACAGAAAAAACCATTTGGCACTCCATCAGTTTGCTGTCACTGGAAAAATCTGGAAAGGACTGGGTTCTATGCTTTTCTCAAAATACTTACTCTGTCTTCTGGACCACTTGTTTTGAATGCTTTTATTGGATTTTTAGAAGGTAGACAGTCATTCAAATATGAAGGATTTGTTTTGGCAAGAACACTCTTTGTTGCCAAGACCATAGAGTCCATATCTCAAAGGCAATGGTATTTTGGCACTAGACGGATTGGTCTGCAAATGTGCTCTTCACTCGTTGCAGCAATTTATCAGAAACAACTAAAGTTGTCCAATGAAGCTAAACAGGTACATACAACCAGAGAAATCATGAATTATATGCCGGTAGATGCTTATCGTATTGGCGAACTTCCTTTTTGGTTTCATCAGACTTGGACAATAGTAATCCAGCTTATATTTGCTTTATGCATCCTCTTCCATGCAATTGGATGGGCCACACTTTTGGCCTTGGCAGTTATGATCATTACCATTCTTTTTAACTCTCCATTGGCAAAGTTACAACATAAGTTTCAAACTGAACTCATGTCAGCCCAGGATCAGCGGTTAAGGGCTACCACAGAAGCTCTGGTGCATATGGAAGTACTGAAATTACATGCATGGGAGGAACGCTTCAAAGAAAGTATTGAGAAGCTATGCAAGGTAGAGTTCAAATGGCTATCTACGGTTCAGTTTCGGAAAGCCTATAATTCGTTGTTTTTTTGGTCATCTCCCGTTTTGGTTTAGACTGTAACGTTTATAACCTGCTATTTTTTTAAAATTCCTCTTACTCTAAGCAACGTTTTCACGTTCATAGCCACTTTGCGCGTTGTTCAAGAACCAATTCGACTAATGACTGATGTAATTGCTGTTATCATTCAAGCAAAGTTCTCATTAAGCCATATCATAAAATTTCTTGAGGCTGCTGAATTACAGGATCGGGTGGTTGAGCATGTATTTCTTCAGAACTCTGACCACTCTCTTCTGATCAGTTCTGCAACACTAAGTTGGGATTCCAGTTCATCAAAGCATGCATTGAGAAACATAAATATGGAGGTTAAACATGGCCAAAAATTGGCAATTTGTGGAGAAGTTTGATCTAGAAAATCAACTCTTTTAGTTGCAATACTTGGAGAAGTACCAAAGGTAAGGGGAAATGTGAGTATGAATTATTTACCTCCTTACCTAAACACTGTCAACCATTTAAATTGATTGATTCTCTTTCTTATTGTTCTCAACCCTGCCTTTGATGTTGCAAGTCTGTGGCACCCTCGCATATGTTGCTCAGACTGCATGGATTCAAACTGGAACAGTACGAAACAACATATTATTTGGGCGTCCCATGGATGAGCAGAAATATCAGGAAGTTATCCTCAAGTCTTCGCTCGATAAAGACCTCCATAATCTTCCCTTCGGTGATCAGACTAAAATAGGAGAAAGAGGTGTCAATCTTAGCAGTGGCCAGAAACAGCGGATACAGCTTGCCCGTGCCTTATATCAAGATTCTGATATTTATCTATTGGATGATCCTTTCAGTGCTGTTGATGCCCATACAGCTACTAGCCTGCTTAAGGTTAATATGGCGATTTCCTTCTAATATAAAGGTTTTTAAAGTTATTATGTAGTTGTTACTAATTTGCTTGTTGCACCTTTATACAGTAATGATTTTCATTTTCTTTAGCTTCCACAGATCCTATTAATCACGGATTTTGATGTGTAGGAATACATAATGGGAGCACTATCAAACAAGAAAGTAATCCTTGTAACACACCAAGTTGATTTTCTCCTAGCATTTGATGCTATTCTGGTTAGTAAACAGTTGTCCTAGCCATGTGGAAGATGTTTGTTTGCTTGTATACAACATTTTGACGAAGTTTTTTAATAGATTGCACATAATTATAACTCCTATAATTTTAGCATATCTAATGCTCATAGCTTTGGCAATTTTTCTTTGAATTTCTACACTAAAGTTTCTCTCTTTTGTAGTTGATGGTAGATTGGGAGATTCATCAAACTAGGAAATATCAAGAATTGTTGGTCTTGAGTGAGGCATTTAGGGAGCTTGTGAATACACACAAGAATACTGTTGGTTCCAATGAATCAGTAGCCACTATGTCATCCACAAAAGATGAACTGACTAATGACAAGAGAGAAATTCAAAGGAGAAAATCACAGAAAGAACGACTGATTTCAAATAGAGCTCCCAAGGGGGATTAGCTAGTTAAAAAGGAAGAGAAGGAAGTTGGGGACACTAGTTTGAAGCCATATATTGACTATTTGAAACAGAATAAAGGTTTCTTATATTGTTCTGGTGCTGGTCTTGGTCATCTTATATTTCTGATTGGGCAGATTTCAGGAAATATTTGGATGGCTGCAAAGGTGCAAAGTCTTCTAGTCAGTGTATTAAGTTTAATAACAGTGTACTCAGCCATTGGGTTCACATCTATATTGTTCTTATTCCTTCGGTCATTGCTTTGTGTTATTTTGGGGCTTGAGGCATCAAAGTCCTTCTTTTCTGAGCTTCTGAGTTCTTTATTCCGAGCACCAATGGCATTTTTTGATGCAACTCCATTGGGAAGAGTTCTGAGCAGAGTAAGTATTTTATGTAATCACCATGGGCCTCCTTCTTTTCTTTTCACTCCTTAAAACAAAAAGTGAAATTTGATGTACATCATGGTAGTAAACTATTGACATTTATCTTCCCCACCTCCTTTTTCAGGTTTCTTCAGATTTCAGCATTCTCGATGTAGACATTCCTTTCTCTTTTGTCTTTGCCATGTTGTCTACCATGAATGCTTATAGCAATCTTGGAGTTGTGGCTGTCGTAACATGGCAAGTTTTGTTTGTAGCCATTCCAATGATTTGTTTTACCTTTCAACTCCAGGTAAAACACCACTTCACGCAATTTTCTTGAGAAGACTCTGTACTTCACTATGAATATTGTGAGAGAAGCTATAATTGATTTTTTGTTTGTTCAATTTAATCATAAATACTATTTTGTCTCTGCTAAAGAACTGATGAGACTGAATGGTACAACGAAATCACCTATTGCAAATCATTTTGGCGAGTCCATAGCAGGAACAATGACCATTAGGGCTTTCAAGGTTGAGGATCAGTTCTTAAAGAAGAACCTAGACCTTATTGATAAAAATTCAAACCCCTTTTTTCTACAATTTCTCGGCAAATGAATGGTTGATTCAACGTCTAGAGATGTTAAGTGCAACTGTTCTTTGTTCCTCTGCTCTTGCTATGGTTCTACTCCCAAAGGGAAGCTTCAATCCTGGTATGAACGATGAAACCAAGGGTCGTCTTTGGGAGATATCTGTTGTTACTGGATGCTTTTATGTATATGATGATGATGCCTAACATTTGAACTGGTGCAGGTTTTGTTGGGATGGCACTATCATATGGTCTGTCATTGAACATGTCATTGGTTTCCAGTATTCACATCCAATGTACACTTGCAAACTACATTGTTTCTATAGAACACATCAAACTGTACATGCACATTCCTAGTGAGGCACCAGCTGTTATAGAAGATTGCAGACCATCAGATAGTTGGCCCTCGCATGGGAAGGTGGAATTGCAAGACTTGAAGGTACCTGAGTTGTGCATTCCAACAATATGAATGTGTTAACATTTATTTTTTTAACTAAAATTTGAATGGTTTATGATGTTTGCAGTCGAATATATTTTGATATGTGTGCAGATTAGATATAGAGCCAAAAACCCCCTTCTTTTACGGGGCATTACTTGTACATTTGAGGGAGGGCAAAAGATTGGCATTGTTGGGCAAACAGGAAGTGGGAAGACCACTCTCATTAGTGCTATTTTTCGACTAGTGGAACCTGAAGGGGGTAGAATCCTTATAGATGGTTTGGATACTACCTCTATTGGGCTTCATGATTTGCAGTTGCGCCTTGGGATTATTCCTCAATAACCAACTCCTTTTCAAGGAACTGTTCGCTTCAACTTGGATCCATTATTTGAGCACTCAGATTTGACAATTTGGGAAGTATGTAAATCCTATTCAACATAACATCTCATTGAATTTATCATATGTAGAATGACAATAGTAAATAATGCTTTGAATTTATTTTCTTTCTTTATTAAGGTTCTGAACAAGTGTCAACTTGGAGACATTGTAAGAGGGAAGGTGGATGGCCTAGATGCACTAGGTAAATTTTGTATTAAATATATATTTTTAAATGTCATGGAATTCTTTGACATGAGGCCAAGAATTTGGCTGTTAGATTTGCAAGTTTTTCGTGGCACTAAAAGATCAATACAATGCAGTGGGGGACGATGGAGAGAATTGGAGTGTAGGACAAAGACAATTATTTTGTTTGGGACATGCATTGCTAAGGAAAAGTCGAATCCTTATTCTAGACGAAGCAATAGCATCAATAGACAATGCTACAGATGGCATTCTCCAGACAATAATTAGAAAGGAATTTGCAGATTTCACTGTGATTACCGTTGCACACAGGATACCGACTGTTATGGATAGTGACATGGTGGTTGCCATCAGCGATGGTAAGGCCCTGTAATTGTATCTTATCTCTGTGCTGTATGCATGGATTGGTTTCAACTGAATTTGTTGCAGTTGAGGAAATGGACAGTAGTGAAAGTGAGTCTATTCATTTCTACCTAATTTGAATGCTTTTGATTTGAAGTCATGCAAGTGAGACGGTGGAGTGTGATCATCCATTGAAGTTGATGGAAAGGGAAGGATCGTTATTTGGAAGTCTTGTGCTAGAGTATTGGTCCCACACATCAAATGCTCTTCTTCATGTAACAAGCACTAAATGAATAACCTTTCCGTCTCTCTGCCCAGATCATGAGATCTTTGGTTGATGCTTTAACTCTTGCATGAAGGGCTAATTGTAGCATTGGTGACCTTATTGTTCAATTGATGTATTCTTGTGTTAGATAAGATCTCATTGTAACAACGATAAAAATGATGGGTCTACGAAAATTTGGGAGGCCAGTTGTTTAAAATTAGCTCATCTATTGTTGCAACCTGAATTTCCGTTCATAAAAAAATACTTTGAACAATGTGTTTTTGTGCACAAGGGCCTGAAAAAATCTCTGTTGAAATTTCTAAGTCTAACCTGTTTGAAATTCTTCCTGCACTATCTAGTTTATTTCACCTACTTGTTTAAATTTTTAACAAGTCATTTAACCATATAAATACTGAAAATAAACACAAATGCAGTCTCAACCATCTAAAAATCATCAACAGAAAGGATAGACAAACACACAAGTGACACCATTATTTTTGGATAATCTTCCCTGGAAAACCCAACTTGGGAAAACTAGTGTAGCAGTTCTGAGGGTTTTATTACTAAGAAATGCTTCTTGAGTACAAATAGGGTGCCAAATTGGCTCACTCAATAGAGAAATCAATCTGGCAACAATACCTCTATTCGGAAGCAGATATTCAGCAAGTCTGATCCACAAAAATCTCTTTGATGCTTCTCAGAAGCTTTGAGTCAACCCTCTTGGCCTCTGCGTCACTCAGAAGCCCCCTGCATCAGCCTTCTGCTGCTCTGCGCTGGCTCTCTAGCCCTCTGTGTCATCCACGCAGGCCCTGCGAGCCTCTGTGCAGTCACTCTAGCCCTCTGCGTGGATCTTGCTTGCTCTGTGTAGCCTCCTCTACTTTTGTCCTAGTCCTTTGGCACTATCTCTGCCTCTCTGCTATGCACTCATTGCCCCTCGCTGCAACTCAGATTACTTGTTCAAATTTTCTCAGCAAACCCTGCTCCAGAAAATCAAACTGACTAATAAATCTTGGTATATCTCCAACAAACCCTCAAGCCTCCTCTTATACTTTTTATGTCGAGTTTTCAGCGGTCGAGATTAAATCTCTAATCAACGGTTAAGATTAGATTGGGCTTGATCCATGCCTTTTAGAACATTCTTACACAATTTTATATTAATACCCATTAATATTTTAATTTTCCTAAGTTTAGACTTAGGAACTCCATTAAAACTATTAATTATTTTAATATCTTTCTAACCGGGTGGAATTTCCCCAAACCAATTCTCGGTCTTGGAGATCTCATGTGTTTCAGCCTCTCCACCAATTTTCATGGCTGGAGCACATCCGATGCTACCCCAAATCAACAGTTCCTTCTATTATGATGCAAGTTTGGAAATGGTTCACCTATTTGAACCAAAATGGGTCTTGATGGATTGATTACTCTTGGGATTTGAAATAAAGTAGATGCAAGTTATTTTCCCACCTTTCAATAGACTGTTACTGTCTGTATGGAATGGATGAATGCTCTATTTTATTATTTATGTGGAATGGATAAGGGGTCTTTTACCCTCTCTCAATGATGTTATGAAACTTAAGTTCTCTAATTATTTATGAGAATCATAGGTTATGCATTCAAGATGACGATGTGAGAACCCATGACGTGTAGATCAGTTAGTTTGCATGGGATTTAGTTCCCACCAAGTCACAAGTTCAAGCCTCATGGGGAATGCTTGAGGATGGAGGCCACTTTGGGGGAATTAAACTTCCGAAGGGACATCCAGGGTCAGCCAAGTCCCACACTTGTATCTTGGTGATAAGCATCCCATTGTGGGTGGATCCGTCTTCTTCCATCCAATAAATGGGCTAGCCTAGGGCCAGGCTTAGCATAGCCAAAAATAAAAGAAGATGAGGATTTGAGAGTCGTAAGTTCTGCATCTAAGATGATGTAGCTTTGTCTTAAGCTGCATTGGTTTTTAATTGGTGAAGACTGCATTCTGTTTAGCAAAGCATTTGTGACTGCTTGTGTCAATTTCATAGAGTTTGATCTGTATGGAAATAGACACAATTTGTACTGTCCAAACATATTCATTATATTGTTTTGAATACACTTTGTCAACCTGCTAACAGTTTTAAGGTGAACAAAAATCAACACACTCCAGGTTGCTTAGTATGCCTAGCATAATAGTTTTCTTTGTTTACATGTATTTCCATGATTTGGCAGACATTTATGTTGCACTGGTTGTGAGTTGTTAATGGTTTCGGATATGGATTAGGATTAAATAGCTCTTCGAGGAAATGTAATGGTATGCTAGATTGCATTTGAAATATTTGTTTGGTGAGGCTTAGTTTGATGTTGAATTTGTGTATCTTTGGATCTCAAAATCTAGAACTATCTTATGTTAGGTTTGTATTATAAACAATGACTGAAAAACTTCATTCACCTCTTTTTTATGCATGTCATGACGTGGGTATCGTTTGGTATTGTGTTGTGATCCATGACTTGTATAATGTGCTAACCAGGGGTTGCTTTAGCATGGTAAATCTGTGGCTGACACATACAATGCTTGCTATTTTGTTTTCACTATTTTACTTGTCCTCTAGAAGGAACTTGCAAAAGAAGAATGGAGATCAAGATGGGAAGACCAGCTCTACAATTTAAAGTAGAGAGCTAACGTTAGAGATGCGGGTCAAGCATCATCTTGGGGTGCCAGGATGCACCAACAGAACTATTCGACTTCCAATTGATCAATTTGCTAGATTTTCTAGATGCACTTATCATACAATAGACAAAGTGAAGAGAGGCTCTGTAACCAGGAGAAGCTGCATCAGCTTTAGACCTTTTCTACTGTGGCCTACCCTGTTTATACTTACCCTGTTGCACTGTATGCTTGTAGATACGCAAGTTAATAACTGAGAATACTTTGAAATTGGTTTCAAAGTACGAGTTTAGTGAATGCCATGTTCTAAAGCTTATTGTGTCCATTCTATTTAGAGATATCTGAGGCTAAGGATGTGTTGACCCTTTAGCCTTTAGGTGAAGGCTTATCATCCAAAGATCATATTGTATCTACACTTTCTTTTATCATAAATATGTGTTTTCACTAAGACCAATAATTTTCATAGTGGAGCAATGCCAACGGCTTTGGGACTTTATAACCTGAATTTTAGTAATCACCTTTGCTGATTTGATATGTCGGGTCTTAGGCTATCCAAACCAACTTACAATTTTAGTTATAACTTTACAATTTTCCTTGGAATGTAAATGAATGGAATGTCAACTAAAGTAGGAGGCTTACGGGACTGTACTAAAGTTTTCTTGGTTGCTTCCTTAAAGACTATATGTTATATAAGAATCACAAATTGACAAAATGAGTTCAACTAGACTAGGGGGCGTGCAGTACTGCATTGAACTTTTATGCTTGCGTCATTTTAGACAATATATGTCATATAAGCATAACAAATTGATAGAATGAACTACTGGTAATGGAGTTGAATTAGACATGCGGGTTACATTTACTCTAATATAATAAACTTCTTGTGTACTGGTGTTTAGATATGATTTGATGTGCTACTAGTGTAAGAGTGGTTATTGTCATTGTAAGTAAGGTGATTATACCAACAAATTTTTTATTAACTCGGCAGCAAGTGTGGCCTCCCCTTGTATGGGAATAATACAATGAAATGTTGCTAAATATCACCATTGAGAACAACCCATGGCTATATCATCAATTATTCTTAATACATACACATTTTTCTTGTAATTTTGTCCAGCCCACCATAGAATTTATGTGCATGTTGAAGGTGGCTGCTTATTTCAAATTGGGGAACTTGGCTTAAAATTATGAGTTCCAAACTTAAATCCTATTTCAATGAGCAGGCTACACATCTAATTTGTTGAAATTCAACCTTGGGAACTAAACAGATGCTGACTCTTTTTGTTGTGTCGTTTGTTTCCTCTTTCTAAATGATGATGTGCCCAACCACATACTAGCACTTACAATAATATATTCATCCAAATTTGTCATACGTTTGCATATTTTGTGCACTATATGGGCTGCGATAGCTTTATAATTTTTGTACTCTTTAGACATTCTTGCAAGGGGAATGTGATGGCCTTTTTATTTTTGTACTCTTAGACACTCTTGGTAGTGCCAAATGGTACTTTGAAATATTGTTGTTATAAAATAATAGCTACATTGCACAAGCATCTAGAATGTCGGAACATTGGGAAGGTGGATATGATTGTTTATAACATCAAAGTTTCTTCACATTGAACAAGTATCTAGAATATAGGAACATTGGGAATGTGGATATGAGGGTTTAGAACAGTGTTACACAGCAATTTGTCACCGTCCCTGTTACCCCTTCTCCCGCACCTTCGAGGACTCATTTCAGGACCTGTGAAAAGTGACATGACCTGGAAAAACTTGCATTATATTCCCCTAAGTATGAACTTCATTTGCCCTGAAGACATCTCCTGCAAAAAACCCATAAAAACAACGCTTTTTCCATTGGCGCGGTTTCACTGTGCATCACTCGCGCCAATGGGGGAAATCCTCCAAAGAGGGCACACCAGCTGGCGTTCTTTCTCAGAGTCGCACTCCCGCCAGCCAAAATGGGTAGTGTTTTTAACAAACCAACAGCCAAAGATTCTTCCTAACTCACTGCTGAACTGAATCTATCTTCAGTTGGTTTGGTTTGGCTTCGAATCTCCATAGAGGGGAAGTGGTTTGCCACCTCTCATGGAAGCTTCTTAGTGATAAAGCCAATCCCATGAATATTGTGGATGATCCTAACTCCTCCTTCTCTATCTATAAAAGCTTGTGCTTTTGCCTTTGACAAGTTAGTTCCAGAGTTCCAAAGATTGAGAATTGCCAAGTTCATGCTGCAAGAAGCCTTCTTCATTCCCATAAGGCTAAATCTAAAGTAAGGAGATTCTTTTCCAAATAACCAAGGAGAGAGAGGCTTGTTCCCATTCCCAACAAGCTTTGCAAGACATGTGCTACTGATCACCCAACCAAAGGAGGATTTGACGTCAGAACTATGGTTGTATTCTTCTTTGTTTATCAAAAATAGATGACTATTATTATGGTTACATTCTTATTGTCCTTTGTAATAATGATGAGTTATATCCTTTCTGACTGATATACAGTTGCATCTATTGGATTTTATGCTTGTGTTTGTGTCGTTCTTTGAATGTGCAGGTGTCCATTCATGGAGATCATGGGGATCATGACTGGCCGGAGTAAAGGAACATGAGCGTTAACTCTTCTACAAGCACTAGCGTTGGAATCTAGGTAGGCCCTCATCGTTGGTCTTTAATTTGCAATTAGGAACTTGCGTGATAACATCGTTTGATTGTTTCTAGACTTAATCTAGGTTTGTAAGGATCGCCTCTGTCCGCAGAGGGGATTTACCTCCACAACAATCTTGTTGCACATTGCAAATATTTGTTAGCGTTTTCTCCAAGATCTTATTAAATGCCTCAACTATCCCATTAGCGTGTGAATGATATAGTGTGCTCTTTTGATAATAAACTTGGAACTCTTCAGTCAGCATGTTGATTGTTTCATTAAGGAAGTGCATACCGTGATCACTCATCAATATTTTTGGGCACCCGAATCTTGTTAACATGTATTCAAATAATAACTTTTCCATTGTGGCCAGTAAACAATCATTCATAGGTTGATCCTCCAGCCATATGGTCATATACCTTCTCATGGTGATGATATAGCATGCACCTATTTTCTTACCTGGAGGTGAATTGGCCCCACAAATTCAATTGCCCTTTTTTCAAATGGCTGCAATGACACCTGAGGGTTCAGTGGCATCTCATCCCTCTATGATTGTCTGCCCATTCTCTAACATGCATCGCATGCCCTACAATATGCTTAGAATCTTTATGCAATGTAGGCCACCACAACCATTTGTGCAAAATCTTCTATGTTGTTTCCTTTACTGCATAATGTCCTCCTGTATCCCCTCCATGACCTTCATCTAGGATGCTACTTCGTTTGAAATCCGGAACATACCACCAAAGTATATCATCTACACCCATCTTATATAAATGTCCTACAATTACTGAGAAATCTGCCACGTGCACTACTAACTCTTTCTTTTGCTGATTGGTGTATCCTTCAAGAGCTGTTCTTGTAGTCAAAAAGTGGATAATATCGAAAAAATGGTTATTTGCTACGCTCACCGTGAAGAGCTGCGTGTCAGGAAACCCTTCGTCCAAATTAGTAGGCTCCTCCCATATTTCAATCTGTGACAAATGGTTAGGTCCTACATTCAACCTTCCTGGCTTTAGCATTACCTCAAAGTCATATTCTTGAAATAACAACAGCCGTATGCATATCTCCCCCCCCAACACAAGCTTATTGACTAGGTACTTTAAGGTAAAATGATTGGTGTACATCTTGAAATGTCCATCCAACAGATAGTGCCTGAACTTCTGAACCACATACACCATAGCCAATCCTTCACATTCTGTTGTTGAGTTATTCCTCTCATCCTTTCATAATTTCTCGCTCGCGAAGGCTATAGGGTGATCCATCTATCCTTTGCCAACCTTTGTCAACATTGCTCCCAATGCAATACACGAGACATCAATGTGTACATGGAATTCCTTCTTCCAATCTGGGAAGAATAAGATCTGCGTGGTGACCATATTTTCCTTCAAGATTTCTAGGCTACACTAAAATTATTCATCCCAGGAGAATGTAGTGTCCTTCTTCAAAAACTTCTCCATATGTGTAGTAATCTAAGCATAATCCTTGATGAACTTTCGATAATATCCAGAATGGCCCAGCATTGCATGTAACTATTTAGTACTCCTCAGCGCCTCCAAATTGACTATTACCGTGATCTTGGTAGGGTTCACCATTAATCCTTGCTTGCACACCACATGGATCAGCAAAATCCCAACGTGGACACAGAATAAGCATTTCTTGAGGTTTAGTGTGATCTGATATCTTGGGCACGTATCCAACATCAAGCATAGAATGGCTACCTAGCACTTTACTAACCCAAACACTATCGAGTCATCCAAATATACCTCCAAGAACTTGTGAATAAATTCCTTGAATGTTGTAGTGGCTACACATGAAAATATCTCCAGCGCATTCTTGAGTCCAAATGACATCACAATATACTGGAAAAAACCCCATTCTATTGCAAAGGTTGTTTTACTCCTATCTTTTGGCACGATCTTAATCTGATAGTATATAGAGAACCCATCAATGAATGAGTAGGCCTTCTACCCTCCAACATTATCCAGTACCCCATCTGTAAATGGTGTCAAAAAAGGATCATGGATGCAGGCATCATGAAGCTTTATTAGATCTACAAAATATTTATTACTTCCTTCTGTTTCTTTTCTTGAACCACCATCGGGTTCACCCAATCAGATTCTCCAACTAGTTCGATGATGCATGCTTCTATCATCTTATCCAACTCTAAGAAAACCTTTTCCTTATATTTGGGATTAAGGTGATACAACCTCTTCTTAATAGGCTTCACGCCTGACTTAAAAGTAATTTTCATCACACCCAAGTCACCTATGATGCCTTTCAAGTATGAATTTTGTAGGAAAAAGAACCTGGTACTCACAGAGTCACTCAACAACTTTATCCAATGTGGCATCATCCCAGTAATCTCCGATCTTCGCAAATTTTGGTTCTACTTCAGTACCAATGTTCACTTGCATGGTTTTCAGTGGCACAATGATGTCTGAATTTTCTATCTATGGACCTTTGACCTTGCAATGGCCTTCTACCTCTGGGATATTAATATTTCTTGGATCTTCATCCTCCCACTCAACAATCACATTATAGCATTCCAGTGCATGGCACAACTGGGTGCTCCAATTTGGTTGAACCAACTCCAAAGGATCCTATTGAATTTTGAAGATCATCGCCTTAAACTCCTATAGGGCTTCATCAATGCTTTCGAACCCATCCTCAAAACTACAGGTCATCAAAAATCCTTCCCTTATATATCCCACTCTACAGTGCCATGGTAGAGCTCTCTTTCTAGGTACCAATTCATGGGGATGATATCCATAGTATGACAAAATAAGTGCACCCACTCTAGCTACAGCTCTGTTCCATAGACTTTAGTCCATCTTAACAGATGATCACATGAAAAAATAAGTGCACCCACTCTCGCTACGACTCTATTTTGTAGCCTTTAGTCCATCTTGCCAAATGATCATGTGTATCATTTCTCCCATCATATTACATAGTTAATAGGACTTTCAGATGACCAAATCGGCACCTCATCGTCCTCCTCTAATCATGCCATTCATCAAAGTTGTCCTTGTGCGCACCCCACCACTA
Source organism: Pinus taeda (assembly GCA_000404065.3). Taxonomy (NCBI): domain Eukaryota; kingdom Viridiplantae; phylum Streptophyta; class Pinopsida; order Pinales; family Pinaceae; genus Pinus; species Pinus taeda. Next base: position 18,462 of record APFE030575379.1, read on the forward strand.
TGCGGGTGTAGCGCACAGTGTTGAATCCAGTGCTTGAAAGCGATGATTGTCAGGTAGTTCTCTTTCAAAGGCATCCAAAAAATTATCTACATCGGTTAAACGATCATAATAGGGTAAATTTATTACCTCCGATGACACACGATGCAACAATTTAATCATCATGTTACAACGTAGCGTAGATACTTCATGCAACTGATTCTGCTAATGCTCCAATTCTTAATCTAAATCCAAGGTATAGGAGCTTTCGCGGTCCCATGCAATTTGTCCATCAACTGTCAGATTAATCTAGTCTTGGTCCCGTGCTGTAATTTTCTAGTTTTGATCCAAATCATGATCAATTTCTTCATAGTTACAGACCGGTTGAGTATAACACATTCCTTTTGCAAGGTCCAATGGTTCTACAATGCGAAGCGATTTCCTTTCAAACTAAATTGTCTTCTTTTTCAAGTTGATGACTCCATTCATATCAATGACCTAGTCAATTCCAAGGAGCGCGGGATATGGATTGTTGTTATCAATGATTTCTATCACTTCAAAATCAACCAATGTGCTCTCACCTTCTATGTCTATGGTGGCTCCATGTATTCATCCATAGGGACAATCTTTTACTGGTTCACCATCCTCAATTGAATTGGGGACCATTACAGTGTAGGTCGCCGCATTCTCTCCCATGTCTATTTAGGAAAAATATTTGCATCAGACCCCATATCCAAAATACCCTGGTCCATCTCAACATCTCCTACTTGTGCAGTGAGCCTTATCTCATACCCTGTTCTTGCCTTATGTTTTCCAATCTTTATGACTACGTGATGTACATCAGGAGAATTTTCTTTACTAGCACACTTATTTATCAAATCCTATAAGCCCTTCATAGCCTTACTGTCACGCAAAAGTTTCATGCCGATTTCCAGTAATGTGGTGAGTACAGAGGGATCAATATTTATGGGTGTGCTGGTTTCTAGTAGTTTGTTCGAAATTCCTAAGGTAGATGCCTCAACAAAGCTTTTCTTCAACTCCATAAACATTTCCTTCGCACATTCTAGATCAAACCCAACTTCCTTCTCTGAGGCCATGCAAACCCACTCATTCTCTTCAGGTTTTTTTCCTTTTACCGTCACTAGTCATGATTCTACTTCTCAGTATGATATTCACAATGGGATCCTCCTCGTGGGGCTCAACCCTCATCATCTATAAGTTCTGTGTAGGGTGATAAGGTTGCACCTTCTTCTCATGCATCTTGGCTATTAGCACATGTCATTCTTCTATTTTATCGTCAAACTGAGTGTAGTATTGACATGATGGGCACATCTAATTTTAACAGTCCCATGCGTAGTGTCCTGCAATTATAACAAATATCTTGTCCATGACCTCTACCAAGTCCTCCTTCTCCTCGGTCTTATCTGTGCCCCTGAGACCTAATCTCATTTTCTTTTTTCAAGCTCTGCAATTCCAAAGCAGAGGTTCTGCAACTACGAGTGAATTTGTTAAAATCCCAAAGACGCATCCTGAATAGGTGTTCCATACAATCTCATTGTGATTTCCAGGGCTTCCACCTGAGTCCCTATCTTCTACTGTGATAAAGAAATCCTCAGGTGGGGCAGGAGAGAGGTTATAAACCACTCGCGGTGCTGACTATCTGTGAGATGCATATTAGCTTCATGGATCACACACTTCAACCTTTGATCTAACTCCCAGGGCATTTCTTTAGCCCTCATCGTGATTTCCTTGAATCCAACTACTAATTGCAACTCAGACTTAGGATTACTGAATTCCTTGTTCAAAGCAATCTTAGTGTCTACTAACGATGCTAAAGGATTATCAGTGTAGTACTTGATGTACCATGTCAATGCGCAATCTTGCAGAGCGGTAACTAACTATGGTTTCTTCATATTATCATCGATAATTTGTTGCGTTGTCCACATAACATTCGCAAAAAACCAAAATTGATCTGCATCCTCACTCCCTATACCCTTGAAAATTGACAGCTTCATTGTATTCAACATGTTAAACAACGTCAGTCGTGGTGGAAGTGTGGGTGAAGTTGTATGTTCTAGAGGTGAATGTGGAAGTGGAGTTGATGGGGGAGGAGTTCACGGGAAACACTGCCTTATCAACTTTAAAACACTCTATGGTGAAGCCTGTATCATTCCCTCGTAATCACTCAAAGGAGGCCCAATCAACAGGCTATATTCAAGACCTGTTTTCCCTCAACCTCTGAAAAGCATTCCACTTCGCATAGCTCCAAACATGAAGGAAATGACATAAACCTTTTTTCATACAATAGTCTCTTAATACAAGTATTCAAAGATCTAAGATACTTACATCATAGCCCTTTGAAGAATAGTTGCTCTGCTTCATTGTAGCTGACTATGGTATCAACCGTGAACTCTATCACAAATCCTCCTATGATGCGATCATGCCAGTGATAAATAGCACACACGATATTATCTTTAGAAGCTTTCAACCTCCACACTAGTTTTGGAGTCCACAATATTAGTTCATCAAGCCTCCACCTTCCTTGGTCGTCTGCGAACTTAGCTATCCACTCGTATAGCTTGATCGGAAAGGTGTAGAAGAAAATTTTGTGTATTTCCATGTATAAATATCTATCCAACCAATACTCTTTTGATAGGCACGGATCTATGTTCCCTTGCACCGCAAATTCATAGATATTCCTATCCAACCACTTATCAATTTCCTTCTTGGTCATATTCTAGTGGCGCGACATCACACATCTCTTTATGTAGATCTCGGTCCTGGCAACTGAACCATTTTTTGGCTTAGTGGGTCCTGACCCAACTTCAGATTTAGTTGCACCAAACAAAACCCGACACTATTGGCCCTTTCGGCAATAATCCACTTAGTGCAGACTGAAGTCTCACTCGAAGTAGTATGGGGGAATGCTAGAACCAAGTTTTTGCATCCAGAGATCAGTGTGATGTCTTTTTATGCCCTATATCTGGCTCCATGCAAATCTATAAGCCCTTAGGGTTTGGGACTATAACTTCCTTCAAATGCTTCCTAGACCTCCGTGAAGGTCTATGATTGGCGTTTGTGGACCCTGAACAAATGAATTATCTACTTATGCACACCATAATTTATCACATTTAGAGGCAGTTCAATTTGATAGGCCACTGGTCCAATCGTCTCAAGGATCTCAAAATGCCTGCAATACCATGGTGCAAACTTGGCACATGAACCAATCCTCAAGGAGATTTTCTTGGGCTTGATGCACAAATACACATGCTCCCCAACTTGAAACTCTTTGAAAATCCTATGTTGATATGCATAACTCTTCTATCTGTCCTATGTTTCCTTTAGATTCTTCTTTACAACCTACATTTCCTACTCCATGTCTTCCAACATGTCTGTTCCAATAAGTACCTTGTTCACTAGATCACTCCAAATAATGGGAGTGTTACAAATCCACCCATACAATGCCTCGAAAGGACTCATCCTCAATGACTCTTGATAACCATTTTTGTACGTGAACTCAACCAATGGTAGGTATTCTTCCCATTACCTTTGCTGGTGCATCACATACATCCTCAACATATCTTCCATGATCCTATTGGCCCTCTGTATTTGACCATCTATCTGCAGATGATAAACTATGTTGAAGGCCAACTCTATACCCAAGCCTACAAAAAGATCCTTCCAAAACTTTGAATTGAAATTTTCATCCCTATCTAACACAATCTTCTTTGGAACACCATGTAGCCTCACTATTTCTATGATGAACACCTATGCTACATCACTAGCTGAATATGTACTCTTTACCAGAATGAAGTGAGCTACCTTTCTCAACTTGTCGACCATGCCCATAATAGAATCATGATGCTTCACTGTCCTTTGAAGACCTATGATGAAATCCATGGAAATGACCTCCCATTTCCATTCCAGAATCACAATAGGTTTTAGTAAACCACCTGGATGCTTGCACTCCACCTTCACTTGCTGACAATCTAAGCATCTAGCCTTGAACTCATCCACTTCTTTCTTTAGATTCAGGAAATAATAGAAATTATTCACCATCGTTAATGTCTTCTAATATCCTAGATGACCCAACAGTTTCACATGAAACTCTGTCAAGATAATATTCTTGAGATCACTATAATTTGACACATAGAGGATTAGCTTGAGATCACTATAATTTGACACATAGAGCTTGTCTTGAAACCTCACCAAGCCATGTTCTGTGAGATGATAGTCTACATCCTGATCACCTGACCTATACATGCACCTGTACCTATACATGCACCTATACCTATACTTTATTGTAACCTATGTGTTATCTCCATGTATTTGTCATCTTGCTAACCTGCTTGCAAAATCCTATCTTATAACTCTGTCCCATAAGAGATTATAGTGGCTATATGATTTACATGTACCTTCCTAGTAAGAGCGTCCACAACTTGTTCTCCTTCCCTTTGATGTATCTGATCTCGAAGTTGAACTCACTAAGGGTAACCATCCATTTAGTTTTCTTGGCATTTAGATTCAGATGGTCAAACAAATACCTCAGCCCACTCTGACCACTAATCAATGTGAAGCTCCTACCCAGAAGATAATGTATCCACATCTTAAACGCATGTATAATCGCTACTAGCTCAAGATCATGCATCAGATAGTTATGCTCATGCTCATTTAGTTTCTATAGTGCATAGCACACTACCTGTCCTTCTTTCATGAGAACTCCACCAAGTCTCCTTTTGCAAGCATCTGTACACACAAAAAACTCCTGGCATGGATCCACAATATTTAGCACTAGTGCATGTGTCAACAAATGCTTAAGCTTCTCAAAACTATCTTCAGATTCTCTCATTCATTCAAACTTCTTACCTTTCTACTACAATGATGTGATAGGATATGCAATGTGCTAAAATTTCCTGATGAACCTCCTATAGTAACTTTCCAATCCCATAAATGATATCACCTCATCTACATTATTAGGAGCTTCTAATTCCATGACGACCCTTATTTCTTCTAGATCTACTGCTATTCCTTCCTTGGAGACAACATGTCCCATGTAATGTACCTAAGTATGGAAGAAGGTACACTTGTTAAGTTTAGCATACAACTGATGCTCTCTTAGCAATCTCAACATTGCTGCTAAATGTTCGGCATGTTCCTCCTCATTCATAGAATATACTAGTATCTCATCAATGAATACAATAATAAACTTGTCCAGATAAAGATGCACCACACTATTCATCAAACACATGAATGTAGCTAGAGCATTAGTTAAGCCAAATGGAACAACAAAAAACTCATAATGCCCATACATGGTCATGAATGAAGTATTGAAATATCCTCTTCCTTGATGCATACTTGATGGTATGCCGATCTCAAGTCAATCTTAGAGAACACTGTCACTCCCTTTAGCTAATAAAAAAAAATCACCAATCCTCAACAAAGGGTATCTGTTCTTGATCATTACTTTGTTCAACTTCCTATAATCAATGCACAATCTAAGAGTACCATCTTTCTTCTTTACGAATGACATTGGTGTGCCCCGAGGTGATACACTGAGTCTGATGTATCCTTTGTCCAACATTTCCTTTAGCTGAAACTTCAATTATACCAACTCATGTGTGCTCATCTTGTAAGGCACTTTCAACACTGGAGCTACCCCAGGCACTAACTCGATAGAAACGTATACCTACTTGTCGGGTGGAAAATCTGAAATGTCCTCATGAAAATACGTCCCGAAACTACTGCAATACTGGATACCTACTCAAGACATCAACATCCTCAACCTCCTTACCCTTATAACTGGAAATGTGTACTATAAACATCACACAACCGTTTATGCAACTACACTTAGCCTACATAATGGTAACCATCCTTACTAATGTATGCTTCTTCTTTCCCTACAAGGTCCTCTTTTCCCTACTATCATCCACACATTCAATGGCCTTGTTGAAGCAATCCAATTTTTGTGAAGGTATAGCCAATCCATACCCAAAAGGATACTATACGATCCCATTGGAAATACATTCAAATGCATTGTTGTAGGCATACCATTTAACTCAAATGCACAAGCTCTTACCCAATGGTGGACTCGCTTCTTCATACCTATAGCAAACTATACCAACCAAGATTTTGCATGTATTGCTTTTCTCAAACCACACTTATCCACCAGGTCAGGATTAATCTAATTATAGTTAGATCCAGGACCAATCAAAATAGAAACTACTTGATCACAAAGCTTACCATCCATCTCGATGATCAATGCTTGATGATCCGCCTGCGTGTTGTCCATAGTTGCATAAATCCGAGGAATGTTATGGCCAACTTCACCAACTTTATGTGCCTCCTAAGTAATGTATATTTTGGGTCTACTTCCACTTTGACACTGCAAACAATTCCTCTTACAATAATCCTCACCACTACCTCTAAGCTGCTGCTCTCCATTTCCCTTCCCATCTTCATTAAATCTCCTGTAAAGAAATGAATTATATTTCTCACTTTCATCTTGAGGGCTTCCTCTCTTTGGTGGCCATTTTCCTTTATCTTTGTCATTTATTTTCAAGTCATGTTTAGGCTCAACTTTGTGCTTCAACTACTCATAACAATGCTTAAAATTTTGGATGGCCTACTCCAATGATCTAGGCTCATTGAACTCAATTTGGTCTCTGTATATAACTAGAAATCAACTAATGAATCTCTGAACCTTGGCCTTCTCATCTTTGATGTAAGGCACATATCTCAATAGCTCTGAAAATATGCTAGTATACTCCTCATCTGTCATAGAACCCATCTAAAACTCATAAAACTCCTTAGCTCTGTCATCATAATACCTCTCAAACAAGTACTTCTTCTTGAAAAGTCTTTTAAATGCATGCCAAGTCAACTCATCCCCATGTACATCCTTGACATTCTTCACATCTTCCCACCAAATATCTGCTTTACCTTTGAGACTGAAAAGGGCTATCCTTTTTTTCATGTTTTCTGAGTAATCGTGCAGTCTAATGAATTTCCGCATGACAAGCGACCAAGTCTCTACATCCTGCAATTTATTCATATCTACATAAAAGGTAGGTGGATTTTCCTTCTTGAGCTCATCTGGAAAGCATCCCCTATCATTTATCATGTATGGATGATAATGATGATGATCATGATGTTTATCAGAACCAAAACTAGAGTAATACCTATGTTTACTGCCTCTCCTATCGAGAGTGCCCAACAACCTACCATCTCTAATAGTGTCAGATCTATCTTGCCTATGTCTACAATGGGACCTGCTGCCATATGCCCCATTACTTCTATCCTCACATCCATGGCTGAGCTGATGAGGTCCCTGTCAATGCAAATATGACAAACTCTAAAGTAATATCGCATTCACATTTGCTTGTTTCTCCCGTGCCTACATGATTTTATCATTGTCTGCTTTGTAACTCCTTATTTCTTCCTTCAGGCTTCTCAATGTGTCTGCTAAGTCAGAAGAGTGCCCAACACCATGTTTCCCATATGATTCATAGGGAGATTCTATGTAGTCTACCACCTTGCTAGCCATCTGATCTCTTTTGTGCAAGGCATACAATGTTAGCTAAACCAAATCACCATAAATCAGTGTACCTTAGCATACTCAAGGAGGATACTTTTTCCACAAGATCATCAAATCAACGTGATGTATGTACACCATAAACATAATAACATATAAACATATATCAATAATTGCATGAATGCATAACCATCATACTAACTAGGGTTCAATCATTAATGCAAGGACTTATCAACAATGCATGCTATGACCTCATGCATGAAAACAACTAATACTCTAGTAAAGACATAGCCTCATGCAACTATCCACCTGCATAAGAAATTCCCAATCGAATACACATATGGATAACTACATGTAGTTGAGCATAAGTGATAAATTCTTGTAATCAACCTACAAGACTGATGCATGCAATCAAATAACCAAGAATGCAACCCAACGTACAAGGATTTAATCAAGCTGCATAAAATTGTATAACTAGTCATATACTCATGACAATGCATTCGATAAAATAGACATCAAGCTCCTCACAATAACCTTACTACTACCATGATCAATATGATGCGGTGTAACAAGCACATGGAACACAAGTGTAAGAGACACACACGCAACTGACATGCATGCATGACCAACACATTCACCCATATCTGTAGCACCAGATATGCCCCAAAGAGAGCATAACTATGCTATGATACCAATCTATAACACCCCCTCGCAAGTCTACCTAAATTAACCATGCCAGTCAGGATAAACATGAAGATAGATGCTACTACAATCAGATTCAACCTCCTATGTAACCCTAAGGAAGTGGAACCGATGAAACATTAGATATAGTTATCCAACATCATCAACAGACCCCTTAGGAGACAAGTGCACCACTCAGAAAGTCTGTCCCTCGGTACTGCTACTATTCTACAGATATTAGGTCTTAGTTTCTCACATGCTATGGGAAAGGGAGTGACCAACAACCTAAAGTCACTCTCACAGGCCTGCCTGCCAGCGACTGTGGTTTATAATTTCCAGTTCTATGCCAGGGACCCTTGGATTTGAGACACTTTTCTAGTTCAAAATCTTGGCCTCTGCCCAAAACTTGTTGTAACTTTCAAAAATAATTAAAAACATGATAATCATGCTGATCAATCAAAATCACCCATGGGACTAGGCCTGAGCATCCCCAATTGGGACTGACATTCTATCAAACACTTGGCATCAATCCAACCTACATGTCTAGGATACAAGGTAGAGCATAAATGACTGAAGAAACTTATGAAACATAACCAGAAGGATCACCTCCTTCTCCATTGAACTACTTCATCATCAACTAGGTCTTGCATCCATCCATTTAACAATTACAAGTAAATATATGAAATAACTATGACATGAACCAATCATTCAACCATGTTTATAACCAACATAAAAACATATAAATATCAGAGATATGACAACCATTAAACCCACATATAGATTAGAGAAAAAATAAGAGAACTTAGTTTTGATTAATCATAGGCAAATCCAACTAGGTTAGGGACTTCCACCTCCCACTCGACCATAAACATGGTTGAACCAAATCTCTCTTTCAGCCAGTAACCCTAGTGTCATATTCCAAGCTTAAATGTGGGATATCATAGAGCAAGTAGTCAAAGAACAATAAAGGGAATCCAGAGGTTAAACTAGCTCCACCCTCATCAAACCTTGATCACACCAAAATCGGTGCTCCAATCACAACTGAACAAAACTTGGGATGTCATCCAGAATCCATCACTATCCTTGAGGATTTTTCCACCTCCTTTATCATAATCCAAACCTGGATTTCTAGGCCCTAAACCAATACTGCTTCGTCAGGCTTTACACGTATCCTTCCAAAATCGCTTAAGGGATTCCTATGCTTTTGGGAATGAACCTTGAGAACACCTCCACCTTGGATTCTGAAATCCTTCTGGTAATTCCAAAGTTTCAAAACCAAAATAAACATCCCAACCTACCATGGCATAAGGAAAAACTTTAGGCTAGGCTGAAAACCACTGTCATAACCCGACAAAACCATGCCATCGACAATAAGAGAACCATACACAAACATGAAAATCCATGCATGTCCAAACCAACAAGGAAGTCACACATGCAAAAGGTTACCTATAAGTATTCCTTCTAAAGCTGCTTGATCCTACTTTCCTTTCATTGTTCCTTGCTTGCTTTTCCTTTCCTTTCCTTTGCTTCGAACTAGAGTGCTATAAGAAAACACTAAGTGACCAAGGGAGTGAGAGAGAGAATAATGACAGAGCTTGAAACTTGAACTTGACAAAAGCCATAAACTGATCCTCAAAAGCCTTGTTATGCATGAGGCCTCTAATTTCTTCATTTTCCATTATTTTTCCTTCAATTTCCTCCTCACATGCAACATGTGACCTTTTACCTTCCCTTTCTCCTAATTTCCTTTATTTTCCTTAGCCAAAACACACATCCAGTGATTCACACTTGGATATATTTGCCCAACATTCAGCTTGGAATACGTGTCCCGTAACCGTGGTCTTATTTTGCCTTCATTAACTTTTATTACATGAACTTTTCACCAGGGTTGTTACCAAATCCCCATCGGGTCATGGCCTTAAAGTGGCATGGAAGGTGTTATCACCAAAATAAAAGTTTACATTGTTCCTAGTCATGGTCTTAGATAAGTGTCAAGTCACCATATGTTTTAATATGTAGGTGATAGTTTAGGAGTCTCAAAGGTCTCATTTTTCATTTCCAAATAAATTCTAACAACCTTATTCCATGTTTCATGAGTCTTACATTCTTTTGAGAAACTCATAGCTTAAACCATTATGAAAATTTTTGGAATCAGCCCCGAAACCATGTTTTCGTAGCGCAAACAGTGTAAAATGTCTGTTTTGCGCTACAAAAACGTTGTGCCTTTCGCAACACTTTTCCATCATGCTACGAAAGCGAGGATTTGTAGAACAGTCTTGTCAACACATCAATCCATTAAAGTTCCATTAAGTTTTCATTATTAGGTTTTAGCTAGGAGTCAGTTCTTAAGCATGCCACCATCCAAAACTCATCATTTCAAATTTAGGGCTAATCATGATAGGTAATTTCAAATTCAAAAAGGGTTGGCTAGTCTCTCATTGTAGTTTGCATGCAAACCATAAAAAAGAATCGTTTTTAAAACGGTAAGCTTTTGGTGATTTCTTACCAGGGTTTCTTTCATCCATAATTCAAGTGAGGCTGACCACCGTAGGCAAGCGAGGCCGATAAACATAATTTTCAAGTGAGGTTGTTTTGCTACAAGAATCAGAGGCAAAGATGACAGAAGAAAGGAAAAGTCACAAGTTTGGCCATTGTTTAAGAACTGAACCTGAAAGCACTGAGGTCTTAGCTATAGATAAATCAGTTGTGGAAACCTTCAAGAAAGCAGGATGTTGGAAGTTTTGTAAAAAATTGCAGGGTGGACATACTCAAGTGACAAAGGAGTTTGCACTACATTTCACTGGCTCAAGCACAAAGGTGGGAATCCTAAACTTGCAAATTTCTCCATAGATCATAGCTTTGGTGACAAACATTCCTAAGGGGTAAGATATATGGTTCAAAAACTTCAGATTGGACATGGAACCATGTAAAGTGTTTCTAAAGCCAGAGTTTGCAGAGACTTAACCAAGGTAGTGCCTAGGAATTACATCAAGGACAGTTATGCCAACTTGCTCTTCAACATTCAACGTTATTTTACTTGAGAAGGAATATATCAAAAGGTTTATTCATATCATTTTAAACTCCTGTTGCATTTTACTAGTATGATTTCTTTAGATTTGCCTTACTTCCTGCATCGAAGTGTAGCTAAGATCGCAGATAAAGTGCAGTTAAAATGTCAAGGATATGAAACTTCCCTTTTTCATCATGGTCTAATTAAACTGATAGTTTTACATGAACTCAAAAGGATCAAGAAAAAATGGTCTTCATTTCTATTTTTATGTGATTTTGGAGTGGAAAATCAATATTCAGGCATTAGCCTAAGGTTAAAGAAACTCCATCAGCAGAAACCAGCAAGTCTATAATGTCCAAGGCAAAAAGATTTGTTAAGTTGAAACCTAGGAAGCAGGTGAAAGAGAAAGTAAGCAAAACACCAGTAGTTATTCTTGAAACTCCCAAATCTACAAAGGAAAATATAGCTAAGGTTAAAGGAATGACACAAGAACAGTCATCTACCAAACCAGTTCAAAGGAGATTGACTAGAAGTCAAATTTCTAAGGAGAAGGGTAAATCAGTGATCTCGGGAGAAAGTCCAAGCTTGAATGGTAATTTAAATGATATTTTAAAAGCCATTGATATTGGAGAATCCCCTTTGGTGCAGGTAGATGTCATAGAGCTTGATAAAGGAAAGTCAAAGAAGACGAAATCCTCTAAGAAACTAGAATTTGAGGATGATGTTACAACATTTGTGTTCAAGCCTAGAAAGCCCTTAATCAGGAAATCCAAAAAGATGCAAGAGTCCAATATTGAGTTAGGGAAAATAGATGAAGCCTCCACTGTTCAGGAAGAGTTGATAGACTTTTCATCACCAAAACCGAAAGGTGACAAAAACAAATTTTTTTCCACTCAAACAGAAAAATCCAGTTATGAAGAAATGGAAGAAATGTTAAGAGCAATTAATAATGAAATTGCTAGACCAAGGGTGAGAGCAAGAAGGCATGTTACTGAGAAGAGTGATTTCAAAAGGATAAAGGCTCTCTGGGAAGTTGAAAAAATTTCTCAACTAGAAATAGTCAGTAGTGAAACTCACTACTTTACCTGGTCTGTTCCTGCAATCAAAGATGCCAAATTTTTAAGGAGGATTAATGCTTAGATGAGAGCTACTAACAGGAGATTGAAGAGATAGATTCAAGACCTAGAAATACAGTTAACAAAATATGGAAAAAAGGCTACAACAATAATGAAATAGGGTAATGAAAAAGGGCTATGAAGGATATATCTTAAAACAGTTTTGGCATAAAAAAGAAGAACGTCTGTGAAGAAGAACATCTTATAAGGGTAAGTTGTTTTGATTTCTGGTGATCATATTAGTCTTTATGAAATTTTGAAAATTCCCAAACTGTAGATTTTTGAAGGTCGTGTTGAAAAAAGGAGCATACACAGTAGTTTCGTAGCACGCTATGAAACTACTGAAGGTTACCTTTTAGCACTTTATAAACGCATTTCGAAGGTAAGGTCAGATAAATTCCAAGTTTTGATGTTGCTGGTAGAGGTATGAGGATCATAGATGAAGTTTTAGATGACAGTGATGCAGAAAGAAAGGTTCCAAGAAATATGCCATAAGTCATATAAAAGTTGTGCTAGGAAAGCAGGCTATTTTCGTAGCAGAGTCATCTTTCATCCTATTTTCCATATGTTCGAGGTTCCATTTTTACACAGGTGGAAAATGAAGTTTAAATGGATTAATAATACATGCCACATATACACCAGAAAAATTGATAGAAGATAAGCATAAAGGATCAAGGGCTTTAAAGGAAGGAACTTTGTTTCCTTGTTTTCAAGACAATTAGGTCATGACTCAACAGGGTTTGCAACAATACTGGAGACATCATAAAGCTTGAAGACATGGATTAGAAGATGATTAAAGGATGTATTTAAGTCATAGATAATGCTTTTTAAAGCATGTTTTGGGAGTTTCACTCCTATTTGTATTAGGACTCTTAAAGACAACTAGCTGTCAAGTTGTAATTAAGTAGTTTGTTTTATGAACAGATAGGTGTGAATGTTAGGAATTCGAATTCCCCTAAAGATGGATCATAGTATCCAAGGTTGTAAAAAATTCAATATGAAACATGAAAATCGAATTCGCCAGGGTTGGTAATTCCATTAGCAAAATAAAGTTGTGTTATTGTAAGAAACTGTGGTTTTTCAAACTTAATACAGAGATCAGTTTGACTACTCAAGATTCACAAGGAGTTTATGTGTTTTATGTTCTTATCGCCTTTTTCAATTACTTATTTGCAGTGTTATGAGCTTATGATACTTAGAACTCATTTGGAAATGCTCTAACTTCCTTCACATGCTTGTAAACTGTGTTGATTCACTGTGTTACTGTTTCACTTATAAACCTAAACTCTAAGTGCCTTGACTTCCATGTTTTGATGATCATGTTGTTTTGTTGAAGACTATTTTGACTCCATAGCCCAATAGATGTTTTCTAATCTTTTATTCAACTAGTCAACCAGTTATACATTTTCCCATTTTTGTTCCTAGAGTTAGCCATCTAACCATTAATCAAAAATCTTAAACCTATTGAGAGAGCCCTTTCAGGTTGAGGAGGCTAAGCCTCAACCAAAAGATTGGTTTGAAAGATTTATTCAAAGTCTACCTGATCAGCAGCCTATCAGGGTCAGATTTTGTGATAATAGTAGGGAGAACTACCACCAACTCAAAGGCAAGACCATTTCCTGAGAAGTGAAGAAATAAAACAAAAAACATGGACCCTCTCTTGTTTTAATGACACTACATAGACAAAGACAATTCATTGTGGATGAATAACCATGATTAAAGGTATCCAGAGAATGATAAAGAACATAAAGGTATTCACCCTTAGGGATAAAATATACTTGATACGGGGAGCAAAAGCAATCAAGTAGTAAGAAATCATGTGTACCACCCCAAGTATATGTTCAAGGTTGTCACCTTGATATAACATCCATGCATTTGTAATAGAGGAATGATGTCTTTGCACTGGAATTTAAACAACAAATTCCACTACATGCCAGGTCTAGGCATAGATAGGTGTGATGTCTGATACTTCGTTTAAAACCCACAGTCCTTCCATGGTACAGATGCTTAGCAATGAGCTTGCAGAATTTCCTATAAGGCTCCAACATTGTAATAACCAATTCACCCACCAGAAGCCGATGCATCTTTATTATTAAATAAATGTCATAACACTCCCATAATGTGATCCTCGACCAACATTTATCATGACAGGACTTGGTTGGGTCAAACCTCTCCTGGGAATGAGATAAGCACTACATGGTGACTAGGGGGTAACAAATGTAGGGCGTGGCACGACCTCCAAAAACCACCATCCCTTCCTCAACTCGTACTCTTCGCATGGTTATCATGTATTTAGTTACCCTTTCAGACTTCTTAAATGACACCCCATTGTAAAGTAACTAGAATACTTTTGATTTCGAAAATCGATTGAATATAAAACAAAAAGTAACTAGAATACTTTTGATTTCGAAAATCGATTGAATATAAAACAAAACACCCATTAGAACCAAATACAAAAGAAATATGTAAAAATAATCAACACAATGCTATTAGCCTTAATCAAATTCAACCAAAAACAAAAAACATCTATATGAAAAATGACAATAACCTTAATGAAACTCAACAAAAGAACATCTATATGAAAAATGACGATAATTTCATTAGAGTTCAAACTCTTCCGATATAAAAAGAAAAAAAACCATGATTCAATTAAATTTACTATTGAATCATGTATTAGTTTTTATAAAATTATAAAATTTAAATAAAACTCTCTGCACAAAATCATTTTTCATTTTCGATCTTTTATTTTAAAATTTCACAATACGATGATGTGGGAGAGTAAAACCTACCGAAATGAAATTTTATAAATGGTAATTGAAACAATATTTTCCAACATAATACTTCCAATATTTTCCAACATAATACTTCCATGTTGAGCCATTCAATGCACACATACCAACAAAATTCATAAACACAAGGAAACGGCTTTATGCCAATCTTAAAATCTTATCTTTCGAGGTTAACATTTAATCCATAAGATCATTTGGATCGATAAGATCATGACCATCATCTCACTCACCAAAAAAATTTTCATCGTCCCATGTCGATGAAGCGTTATTTTCCAAATTGTTCCAAACATGCTAATCTAAAATACATTATCCAAAACTTTGAAGTATGAATTAATTAATACTTCAAGTATGAATTAATTAATTAATACATTATCCAAAACTTTGAAGTATGAATTAATTAATTAATACATTATCCAAAACTTTGAAGTATGAATTTATGCTAATCTAAAATACATTATACAATGTATGAATTAATAATCCTGGTATGAATTAATTAATGTATACAAAGAGTTCAATATACTAGAACCCTTTTTTCTTTTCTTTTAGATACACTAAAAATAAAATGTGTAAGTACTTGTGTGCACATGACCCTTGTCTTCTATTAGATACATTACCAATAAAAGATACAAATCAATGCATGGTGATTTTTAAGAGGTAAACCAAGAAAGAATACTTGCATGTCACAAAGTCCATTTTGTTGTGGGGTCATATGCTAGGTTTTTTTTGGTCTTAAGTATAATTCAAAGAACAAAGAGTGCCTATATAAATGTTAGAATTACAATATGAAGGCCATCTAAACAACCCCATGAGTTCTTCTCATTAATAATTATAGTTTTATAAAAGAATGGCCAAGTTAGGGCAATAATTTTGATTTTTATGTTTAGCAAAAGTAATATTATTAAATTTTAGATATTTTATAAAATCAAATTGAATCGGCTATAATCATTTATTTTGTTTCTTATTTCTTGAAAACATATTATTGGAAATATCTAATAATCCAAATGGGAGAAATATATAAATTTATATCTATTTTAAATTTTTATGGGTGGAAAAATTAGAGCTAGGGTCTAGAAACTTTGAATCATGCTTGAGGCTTTAAATAATAGCTTTTAGGATAAAAAATTCACAAAAATAGTTCATGTTATTTTACACATTGATATCTCTTTAATGACGTAAAGATCACTTCAATTAGAGTTTATACAATGGATTTATGTCTCATGCAAGTTGAGCTATCTAGCTAACCACAATAGCATTGAGCGAATGTCATGTTATCTCTCATTACTCACACTTGTAGAGCTATTCAATTGTAAAATTTGAAAAATACTCTAGATGGTCCAAAACCCTAACCCTAATCTAGAATTGAGAGATTCACAAAATCCTAACCTTAACCCTAAATAGTTATTAGGCCATGTTAACTACTAGATTGTGAAGAAAGGAATGGGTTCCATTCTTATTGCATTGTTTATTCTCCCATGATGGTGAAGAACATATGGGAGTCAAATATTGAAGCATAATAAAGGGAATATGATATCACATAGTATCCATATAGGTGACAATGTCCATGGAAACTCCCTAGTGAGTGGTCTTTCTTTGTATCTGCGTTACATAACTAAGAATAAAAGAGAAAGGCATATGCTTCACCCTCTAGCTAGGTTTTTCTTGTATTTGGTTTTTAGAGGGTATTTGTTGTGTTTTTTTGCTAACTTCCTTTGTTTCAATTCCATCTTATTTTAGTAATTTCTATGTTGATATAGTAATGTTAAATCTGTGATCTAAAGCAAAATTACACATAATTAAGACCTCATATAATGGTAAATATTTTTTTTGATGAATTCTTCCAGTGTAATATCTACAACATTTTTAGATATCACATTGGTATCATAATATATTTCTTTGGGGTCTTTGTAGCAATTTGTATGATATAAGAGTTTGCATAAGGAATACGTCTTCATCTCCTATCCATGGTGTATGACTATACTAAAAAACCAATGAGATTCTTAGAGAAGTGATTTTCCAATTTGAAAGCACAAGTCATTGACATCTCTCACAACATGGCTATCCTCATGGAAGCTCTAAAGAACACATTTTGACCTTTTGTGGATTCTAGTGGCTTTAACTTAGAAGTTAGAATAGATAATAAATTTAGAGATAACAAATACCCATAAAAGGAATTGAAATACACTATATAAAGAGAGATCAAGTTCTAGTTCTATTACTTCTTTCTAATATCTATTTAAAGTGGAAGTGGATGTGGACATCAAACCCTGCTAATTTCATATTGTTGTTATTAAATTGAATCAATGATTGCAATATCAAACATTTATGTTAGTGTGGATAACATAAGATAAAATAAAAATGTTTCATTTTCCCAATTGAATTTAAAGGCTTGTGTCAAAACTTTATGAGAAAATTACATAGAATGCTTAGGATGGAGGGTCACCCTCCAATAAATAAGTTGGAATTGTTTAAAAGCCTCATGAAGTCCAAATTATACCTTGTTGGATATGAAGAGGATTAGAGGATTTTCTGGAATTACCTCTTGTGGAAGAAACGATAAAATGTCAAATATTACACCACTAAGTTTAGGAAAATGGGCATTATGTTGGATATTTTGCCAAGATCTTGGATATAGTCCTCATTTATCTAGGTGTCCTGCATGGTAATTTTCAGAGTAGGTGATTCTTTTTAAACTAATATAGTTCATGATGTTTATGTGCAAGAAAAATATTTGGAGAAAAGGGGTAATAATAAGGGATAAACAAGTGGTTCCAATTAAATTACTATGGAGATTATTTGAAGAACCAAGAGAAGAAGTGGAAAAGAAAGGAAAATAAGACAAAAACCACTACACATCAATTCAAGGATCCAAACAAATTATGTAACTATTATAAGATTGATGATCATACTGCAGATTAGCATTGGAAGATACATTCAAAGATAAATCTAAAGAATTGCAAGAAGGATGCGAAGAAGAATAACATCATATACATGGATTTTGGAAATTTGGTAGAGAGATACTTAGTTGTAGATAAGAATATTTTATGCACTACAATGCAGAAGTAGGTGAACTTGAGAAGGAGATGACTAAACTATTTAATATTAGAACCTATATAAAGAATACAAAGGTGGATGCTTTATTTTATTCTGGTTCATAAGTGGTCCTCATAACAAAAGATATTATCAACACCCTTCGATTGGAAGTTCGTGACCATCTTCACCCATATCCATTGGGATGGGAAGATAAGGATGAAGATAATAGGGTGTAACATCAAATTTTCTATAATTGAAAACTAAATTGATGAAGTGAAGGTATAAAAAGTACTACTTGATATGTGTGGTGTAGAGATTGGAAGCCCCTATATGTAAATGAGGTATGCAACCTTCATGAGCATATGTTGATTAAGGATGGGAAGTCATTCATATTAAATGCAAAAATTTGTAAATATAAGATCTCTCTAGCAAGTGCTATATAGGTCATGAAATTAATTAGTTCTAGTTGATTTTTTTTATCATTTTTCTTGGTGAGGAATGACAAGAAGATGAATTGGTAAAAGTAAAGGGATATTTGGAGGGATGCATAAAATTGTAGAAACAATAATAGAGGAGATTTTTTTAGGAATATAAAGAGATGTTATTGGATACTAAATGGTTACCACTATAGAGGAAAGTGGAACATGACATATAGTTATTTCTTAACCATCTTCAAACATTGGGTGATATAGGGAGTCAATCCTTAAAGTAGATGGAGTGAAAAAGCAATTGTAACCACTATTGGAGTAGGAGGTAATTCATCCAAGAACCTCATTTTGTGGTTCGCCTATTGTTATATTACCCTAAGGATAGGAATTAGAGAATACATATTACTTGTGAAGGTTCAAATAAAATCACCCTAAAAAATTAATACCCTTTGCCTAGGATCAATGACTTTCTAGATTAGTTGTACTATGGCAAGTAATTCACCAAGTTTGATCTCAAATTGAAAAACCACAAAGTATGAGTTAAATAGGAAGAAATAAGAAAGACTACATTCAATATGAGGTAAGTTTTATATAAATGGTTGGTAATGCCTTTTTCTTAGTGTAATGAACTCCCTATTTATGTGTTTGTGAATGATGTATTACATCTATTTATAAATTCACTTTTAATTGCATACTTAGATGATAAATCTTGAACTCTACCCAAACAGAGCATATCACACATCTAGTGTAGGTTTTATAGACCCTAAAAGATAATTAATTACTGGAGAACCTTCAAAATGTGAATTTTCTCATGTAATTAACTTTGATATATAAATATAAAAATTAAAGTCTTGACTTGAGAAATAATCTCAACTTAAAAACACAAGAATAGGCACATAATGCTAAGAAGAACCCCTAAGGTAGGGTAACACCAACAAATACTCCTTAAGGAATCAATCTACAAGCTATGCTTAGCATGACTACCTTATGCTTCATATGAAATCCCATTGCATTTCTTCTACTTCTTTTTCTAGTTTCTATCTAGATTCTTAGGAACATTTTAGTGAAGGAAATTTATATTAGGTAGAACCTTCTAGAAAGCCTTCTTACAATTATTGTTTTCACTTTCTATATAACCTCCTAGAAACCTTATTGCAGGTGGAACCTTATAGTAATCCTTCATAAATTATTTCTTTTACACTATATAGAAACCTATATACCTAATTAAGGGAGTTAGGGTATGACTCTATATTATCCTCCCTAGTTATTTACATTCCATCCCCCTTCACATGCTCCTATGTAACTACCAAGTGGGTCTACTTCATGATCATGACCACATTAAATTCATTATCCCCTTGGGTACCTCCATATATACCCTATATTATAATTTCTAGGTATAATTTATCGTAGTAGTCATTGGTGTATTTTGAGTGTTTGATTAGTGGATGGATACTAAAGATATACCCTATGAATGTGGAATCCATCCTTGAATGACTAAATCCCACTATTGTCACTAAGGTTAGGAATTTTCCTAGGGTAATAGAATTTGTCAAAACTTTAAAACATCATCTTTAGTTATGGTTGCACCACTTATATTAAATTCCATCCCCCTTCACATGCTCCTATGTAAATACCAAGTGGGCCTACTTGATGATCATGACCACATTAAATTCATTATCCTGCTTAGGTACCTCCATATATACCCTATATTATAATTTCTAGGTATAATTTATCCTAATAGTCATTGGTGTATTTTTAGTGTTTGATTAGTGGATGGATACTAAAGATATACCCTATGAATATGGAATCCATCCTTGAATGACTAAATCCCACTATTGTCAGTAAGGTTAGGAATTTTCCTCGGGTAACACACTTTGTCAAAAATTTAAAACATCCTTTTTAGTTATGGTTGCACCACTTGATGACATAATAGCTAGCAACAACATTTTCCATTGGGGAAGAATGAATATAAATATTTTGAAGAGATAAAATGAAATATTATTCAAGCACCAATTATTGCATTGCCTAATTTCATAAACCTTTCAAAGCAGAGAGGGATGCAAGTGGATATGCAATTGGATTAGTCTTGATGTAGTGAGGTAAGCTAATCTATTATCATTCTGAAATGCTTCATGGAAAATTCTTGAACTACCTCCATATGAAAATGAACTCTAAACTCTAGTTCAAACTATTAATAAATGGAATCACTCTCTAATATGTAGGGAACCCATTATTTGCATTAATCATTGTCTATAATAGTATTTGTTAGCCCAAATTAATCCTTACAAGATGAAAGACTATAAATGTATGGGCTTATAAAAAAATCTTCAAATTATCAAATATGAGAAGGAAAACACTAATAAGTTGGTACACATACTTTTAAGGCCACTCACATCCAAGGTCACAACATTGGGAACTTTTATAGATGTGGACGCTTTCACCCCTAATGCATATGAAGAGGCATATATAGAAGATGAGGACATTAAAGAGGTTTCCCAATAGATATAGGGATAAGTTCATGGAGAAGAAGGTAATGAACATGATAGAAAAACAAAAGTAAATGAAAATGACATTGGTTCACCTTTTGAGCAGTTACAAAACAATATATGGATTTGGGATAAAATTGATTTATATTTAGAGCTATTATGGCGTAGAAATTCATACTTCTACCAGCAAGTCCCATTTTCAAAATTTCTTTGGGTATTTTCCAACTTCACAATCAGATGTTATATATAGACAACAAGGAGGAGTAACGTAAGAAGCCACAAGATCAATGAATGATGAAAATTAATTAGTAAGATTAAGTAGTTTCATTTGAAAGCATAAGATACAATGAATAGGTTATAGGAAAAGAATAAGGCCCTACATGTTTTAGGAAAATAATCAAATTGGGAGATAAAGTTAGGCTACATCTAAAAAACGAAAGGATAAATGGTCTAGTAAGAAGATTAAGGCTCTATATGATATGGTCCTTTAAAATTGTTGGATAAAGTGGGTGATAATGATTATAGACTTAGTATACCCCATATCTCAAAACTAATAGTAAATGTGTATAATTTGCAGGTCTGTGAGCCTTCCGTGTTGGAAGAAAAAACTAATGAGAAGTTCTTACCTATCATGCACAATGTGGAAATATAAGCGTTGGTCAAGTTAGTGTAATATTTAATTTTCTGGAAGAATCCTAGAATAACTAGGTACATAAACATGAAATTTTCCAAGTTAGGTTTAACGGAAAGCTTTCAAGAAATTCCAAATGGTATTTCGGGGAGAAGGTAGAGAAAATAATTCCTCACTTACTTCAGTAAAAAATATTTTATACCAAACACTTAAATAGGGGGTATGCTTTGAAATGCATCCAAATATAATTTTCCATATATCTTAGTCCTTTATTGGTGGGAAAAATAGAGCTATTGGCTTGTAGGGACCTGTTGTCACTACGATCAACACCCTCCAAAAGTTTTCCTACACTTGAATTTTGGAGTCTACTGATGATCTTACGATTTTTCATCTTATGGTCACTCCATTGTCATTCGCTTTTTCGTAAAGAGTTTAAGTCTTCTTCCTAGTTTTAACTTTCAAGTCACTTGCACACATATGCTCAGCCTTTGACGAGTTGATGAGAAAAATTCCTTTATGAAAGCTTGGATAGGAATGGAACCATCAATCAAGACAAAGCTTTTGTAATGTTCAATTCATGTTGAATGTCTGCGCACAATTTCATTGAAAGTCTCCCCTCACTTTGTTGCATTTGTACTTCTTTTTTGGTGAGTTTTTTCAATAGTCATATTTTGCGCATTTTAGTTTTCACAAGCATCACTTTCACGTTCGCGACTATCATTTTGACTTGCTTTTACTTTAATAAGTGTTATTTTCATGTGATCTTCACTCTGGCATGTGTTGCTCGTAAGGTCATTTAGATTTTGCAAGGTCATCTTCATGTTTTCCTCCTATCATAGGCATCACTTTTTGTGTTTTCACTCTTGCATGTGCCACACCTTTTTGTATCACTAAAGTTAGTTATGGAACACTCTTCTACAATAGATTATATTACATATCATTGAAATATGTTCTAGACACTATCCTACAACTTAGCGCACCTTTTTGTCATAGTCATTGTTCTCACTTAGAAAAAACCCTGGTTGTAGATGGAAAAAACTAACGTAACCCCTAACCACATTAGATTGAAAGTTTGCCCTTCAATATGGAGAGGGATCTCTCCTTAAAATCCACTACTCACTATCACTAAGCAACATGAAATTTAGCTCATAGGCTAGATTTAGTTGGTAACATGTGAACTTGTTTGGAAGGAAGATGGATAGGGGCGATTGGGCATGGAGCCTTTTGAAATAAAATTGCTAGCTATAGGCTATATGAACAAGTTTAACAGAGGTAGGATAGCTTTAGGTTTCATAGAAAACTCATCATCAAGTTATGATAGAAGAAAATAGGGAGTAAACATTAAAAACAGAGCAACTAAATGATTTATGTTAGTCAAATTTAAGTTGAAAAACATATGAGCAATTTGGAAAATGTAAATCTGAGCTTATAGACAGAGTTAAAATTTAATCATTTATTTCCAAACGTAAAAAGACTTATGAATTGTATTTATGTCTTGGAAGAAAAACAATACACTAGAAACACCAACACAAAACTTATCAAACAAAAATCTTTGCAAATTGTACAAGTAACACTATTCACAAAAAGTCTATTATCTCAAAGGTAAAATGATGCTAGGGTTACCCCTGATTACACCCACTATATGCTTGTAAAATGCATAAGCACACTTTTCCCAAGTATCAAATCCTCAACCATCAATGGTAATAATTTATATACTAACCAACATAGTCTAACCCTTAGGCAATATCCAGTTATCAGGTCCTCAATCAACCCTCAAAGCTTCACATAAGAATTTATTAAAGCCTTTCAACTATGACTTCCTATCAGGACTTTTAAAACCCTTCATGACCTTTATAAAACCTTCGCTAACCCTTTAGCTGCACATATATAACCTTTTCCTCTTTAAACCTTGGTTACATATATTTTAATGCATAAAGCTTCTATCGGCACTATTTTCTTAATAACCATTTACAAAGGAAATATATGCACACCATACCTTTTTCGCCTTGGTACAGCCTTAGCACATTTACCAAGGTTTAACTTTTCGGTTATTGCAATCTCTATAGCCCGCGGGACACATTAACATGTCGTTCCCCATCTCCTTAGATATATGATTAACCTCCGAAACTCAAAACATATTAATTGTGCCATATAACCCCATCGGGTCCACTAACGCCACATGTTGCATTCTCCTCCTCCCTTCTCCGATCAAACAACTTGTATATTAATCTTCTGTCATTGATCTACACTTAGTAGATCTGATGGTTCACCCCGATTTCTAATAGACCACAACCATGCGGTTTAACCTCTCGATGAAGTGGTTTCCCTTCCCCACTTCTGTGCTACATGTCGCGTTATGAATGGAATCGGATCTAATCGGTAAAAGCTGCTTACAAACCTTCCTTTCGCTTGAAATCCACTTTCTTGCCTTTGAATACTATTCTTCGCCAATTATCCTCTGCACTCCTTCAGCATTCGATGACCATCGATCTATGAGATTGATGGTTCTCGTTCCTTGTCTCCTATGTCGTTGATCTATAAGATCCAATGACACTTAAACTTCAATGACTCACTTCTTCCCTCATCCTTTTCTTTATTTTTTTCATTGTTTCTTCAGCATTTCTTTATGGTTTTGGGTTATTTCTTCAAGGTTTTGAAATTTTCTCTTTCGCTGCTCAACTTTCTCTGAGCTTAACTCCTCTTCGAATTCTCGCTTTGCAGCTTCTCCAGAGCTTCACTCTAATATTCAACTAGGTTCGCAGATCCCTTTATGATTCCTCTGAAACATTCTACTCCTTTGTGTGTCCTTCAGAATTTTTCCTACAACCCCTATTACAGAACCTATGAATTCACATATAATTCATTCATAAATACTCATTTCCCACAATTACATAGTTAGGAATAAACCTCTGTATATATAAGTATAAACAAATGATTACATTCGAGACTCTATGTCTCTCACGGGCCTGATAGTCAATATCAGTGGCCTCCTTTCTTTCACTCTAACTAGAGGCTTACATTTGAAAAGGCTCTTTTGAACTAATTTTGGTTCTAATCCTAAATCTACTGAAATGACTCCTAAATGCTCTATGTCAACTTCTAACTTCATTTAATTCCTAAGAACACTCTCTAGTTCCTCGAATCATGAAACTACCTAGAGACTTATAATTGACTTCTAACTCTCTCATCATTATTAACTACTCATGTTATCCTTTATTCGAGAGCATTTACAAACAACCTCACACATCTAATTAACTCCTATTCTACCCACTCAAAAGCCTAAATATTACATTAATTCAACACTTAGTACACTAACTTCTCTAAAACACATGACCCCCTATGTCTACTAAAGTACAATGATTTTCCTTGGGTTGAATGCTCCTGCATCAGACTCCCAAAGTAGAAAATATTCATGATCTCCTGATCATGTGTTTTCATGTGTTGATACAAACCTCAAGGGTCCCAAAATTTAGTTTGTAATTGTCTGAAAGCTTTGCACCTTTGTTGTTGTTGTATGTCTGATATTTTCTATTTCATCCTCCTCTCCTTGTCAGTTAGTTTCAAATTTTGATTGATCATGTTTCCTGCTGCTATCATTTTCCTCCCTATGGCCTATTTCATCATTAGCTACCATAATTCTTCAATCTCTATCTCCAATACATCCTTGGATTGGTCTATACTTTGCCACTTACTTTTGCCACTTTCTCTTTATTTCAGGTTGTTGTTGTTGTCCACCAACTCTTCAATCTATCGTTCTTCTTCTTGGAGTTTTCGAATGTTATCAATTATTCTTACTCTTGCTCTCATTCTTACTTGTTCTGTTATTCTTGTTGCCTCCTTTTCATCCTTACCCTCTTTCATGATTATTTTTGTCTGCACTGAATCATGGCTTTCTAGCATTCTCTCTAGCAATTGAGCATCTTTGTTCCATGGATTAAATTCTTCCATAGAATCTTCTTCTTTCATCTTTATTTGGCTGCTAATCTGTGCCAAATAACAAAACATGCACTCAAAAAACACTTGTTAAAATAAAAAAACATAAGTTTTTCATGCCTTATATTCTTTTGGCAACAATTCAGTTTGCTGCTCTGTTTCTTCCTCCTCTGTTAGCACATTAGTATGCTATTTTGAATTCTCAAAAGAATTCATGAGACTGTCAATTAGTCTCTCCTCCACACCATTTGTTCTAATGATTTCTTTTTGTCCTTGTTCATTGCAGTGAACTCCTCATTTGTAGTGTCAATTTGCTAAAATTTCATTACCATCTGCCTTTTCTTATGATTGTCATTCATGACAATTTTTGTCTTCCTTTTTCAGCAATCTATCTTGAACATCTATCCTGTGTTTTCCCAACTCCCTTCTTTGGAAGTCTAGTTTTCTATATAACTCAATAATTTCAATTGGAGTAGAATTTGGAAATTTCACACAATTTTCCATACCTTCCTTTGTTATTGATAAATCATCAAATGTCATTTTTCCCAAGGTTAAATCCTTTGCATAGGTTTCTTCCTTATTAACATCTTTCAGTGGATGTCCTTCTCATTTTCTGGCTGTCTCAATAGCTTCCATGGCTATTTCCATTGTGCCTATCATAATGGTGAACTGATGATCCTTTACTATGTTTTCAGCTAACGTAGTCTCTTCTTCAAGTTTGCCTTTAATCTCTTATTCTTTACCTTCTCCAAGAGCTACCCTTGTCTCACCAACCACATTAATATTCTCTTGCATTTGTTCTGCATCCATAGGAAAACTATCAGTCTTAAAAACAAAAGACCCTGTGGTCCCACTTGATGTTTTAGCCATCATATCTCCTTGCTGTTCTAAATAATTCATATGATTAAGAAATTATTTGATGGTCTCCTCTTCAATCTCCTCAACCCCTTCACCTTATTGCTTGATACCTTTCCCCAAATGTATATGAGACCTATCTATCTCATCTTCTTCTAGAATAGAATTTAGATTCTGCTTGTCTTTTTCCTCCTTTATGACAATATCATCAAATTTTCCTTGTTTACAAGTTTCACCTACAAACATACACAAATTCTCAGATTTAAAACCATGTGACCCTTTGGCCTCACTTGAAATTTCAATCTTCAAGTCTTCATCTTCAATTTCTCCCAGAATTTCTCCCTGTTATGGTTCACAAATGGACTCTTCCATTTCCAACTCAACTTCTTTGATTTTTTCTATCAGCCACCTTAACTTCCTCTCTTCTAGCCTTCTCTACAACTTAGACCACTTCACTGGCTTCTTCCTCGAGACCCAACATAGTCTCTAGATTTCCTCTAGTATCCTCCTTAATGCATTGAGTTGTTCTTTTAACTCTACATTCTCTTTGTCAATTTCCTCTTCACTCTCCTCTTGTCATTTTCCTTGGCATCCTCTTTCTTCATATTTCTTCTACTATGGTCTTCCTCAGAACCTCTACTAAGACTATCACTAGCCATCTTCTTCTTCTCTATCTTCATGAGCTCCTCACTCATTCACTATGAGCTACATTAAAGCCTCTGCAACAACAAGTCCTCCTTATTGCAGCTTACCACATCGAGCTTTCCTTTGTACTTGGTATTTTGGCAAGCACTTGGTTCTGTATCTCGGGAACCTCCTTTGAGTACTTCTCTTTGCTCCTTCTAGGCTTCAATTCATTTGCACTTCTCAAGAACACAACTATCCTCTTGTGTTTCAATCACAATGAAATACTTGGTTCTAACCACCTCTTGTTTCACTTATAAATTCTTACCAGCTTCCTTCATCCCTTAGCAATTCTACCCACATCCTTTATGGAATCACGTTTGGATCTACAACAATACCTTTGTAGTAACAAGTATCCTTGCTACATATGCTTCACTAAGCTTCTCTCCTTTGAGCTTAGTCATTTAGCATCTCTCTAGTTCTTTCCTCTGGAACTAATTCAAGCACTCCTTGCTCTATATTTCTGCAACCTTCTCACCTTCTTATGCTGTTATCTATGCATCAATGTATAAACACACATTCTCAAATCAAAACAGAACATATCACCTCACCTTTAAGATCTCAGCATGATCTTGTTTCACCATTCCACCTGTACCTTGAATGAATTGTCCTTTGTTTTTTGCATCTACAAGTTCTGGTACACATCACCTCTATGTGGCTAATTTGTTTCAGATTAGAATCTGATCCTTCCTTGCCTACATAAACATCTTTGACACATAACTTTTTCTAAATTCTTTCACATAGAATTTCTTTGTTCTGTTTTAACACCAATTGTTTCAATTACAATTTTGCTTTGAGACCAAATGATGCCAGGGTTACCCCCACTTGCACCCACAATATGCTTGTAAAATGCATAGGCATAGTTGTCCCAGGTATTTAACTCACCAAGGAGTCAAATATTCAACTATCAATGGTAATTATTTATAGACTAACCAACATAGTCTAATCCTTAGGCAATATCCACTTATCGAGACCTCAATCAACCCTCAAACCTTCACATAAGGCTTTATTAAAGCCTTTCATCTATGACTTCCTATCAGGACTTTTAAAACCCATCATAACCTTTATAAAACCTTCGCTAACCCTTTAGCTACACATATATAACCTTTTCCTCCTTAAACCTTGGTTACATATATTTTAACGCATAAACCTTCTATCGGCACTATTTTCTTAATAAACCATTTACAAAGGAAATATACGCACACCATACCTTTTTCGCCTTGGTATGGCCTTAACACATTTACCGAGGTTTACCTTTTCTCGTATTGCAGTCGCTATAGTCCGTGGGACACATTAACATGTGGTTTCCCATCTCCTTTGATATGTGATTAACCTCTAGAACTCAAAACATATTAACTGCGCCATATAACCCCATCGGGTCCGCTTACCCCGCATGTTGCATTCTCCTCCTCTCTTCTATTATCAAAAAACTTTCATATAAATCTTCCATCATTGATCTACACTTAGTAGATCTGATGGTTCACCACAATTTTGGATAGACCACAAGCATGGGGTTTAACAGCCTGATGAAGTGGTTTCCTTTCCCCACTTCTCTACTACATGTCATGTTATGAATGGAATCGGAGCCAATCGGTAAAAACCACATATTTCCCTTCCTTTCGCCCAAAATCCACTTTCCTTCCTTTGAATACTATTCTTCGTTGATTATCCTCCGCACTCCTTCAGCATTCGATGACCATCGATCTATGAGATCGATGGTTCTCGTTCCTTGTCTCCTACATCGTTGATCTATAAGATCCAACGGTACTTAAAATTCAACTACTTGCTTCTTCCCTCATCCTTTTATTTATGTTTTTCATTGTTTCTTTAGTGTTTCTCTATGGTTTTGGGTTATTTCTTCAGGGTTTTGACTTTTTCTCTTTTTCTACTCAACTTTCTCTGAGCTTAACTCCTCTACGAATTCTCGCTTCACAGCTTCTCTAGAGCTTCACTCTGATCTTCAACTGGATTCATAGACCCCTTTTTGATTCCTCTGAATCATTTTGCTCCTCTGCGTGTCCTTCATAATTCTGCCTGCAACCCCTGTTACAAAATCTATGAATTCACTTATAATTCATTCATAAATACTCATTTCCCACAATTACACAGTTAGGAATAAACCTATGTATATATAAGTATAAACAAATGATTACATTGAAGACTCTCTATCTCTCACAACCTTGATCTTCAATATCAGTGGCCTCCTTTCTTTCACTCTTCCCGTAGGCTTACATTTATACTAGAAAGGCTCTTTTGAACTAATTCTGGTTCCAATCCTAAATCCACTGAGCTGACTCCTAAATCCTCTATGTCCACTTCTAACTTCATTTAATTCCTAAGAACTCTCTCTAGTTCCTCGAATTATGAAACTACCTAGAGAGTTATAATTGACTTCTAACTCTCTCATCATTATTAACCACTCATATTCTCCTTTATTTGAGAGCATTTAAAAACAACCTGACACATCTAATTAATTCCTATTCTACCCACTCAAAAGCCTAAATATTACATTACTTCAACACTTAGTACACTAAATTCTCTAAAACACATGACCCCCTCTGTCTACTAAAGTACAATGATTTTCCTTGGGTTGAATGGTCCTGCATCATATACTTATTACACATAGTTTCTATAAAATTTCGAACCCTTGGTCACTTGTCATTATCGACTTTATAGAATATTATAGAACCATAATTGAGATTTCAACAAAAAACTTTGATTACAAGATTAAAAAATAGACAAGTATATCTCTAATTAAAACTACGTACATTATTTAAAACCAAAATATAAATATTTTGTATCTGAAAATAAGGTTGTTTCTAAAGAGCTGGCCAAAATTAAGTATCAAACTGATGACTAATATCCTCCCAAGAATTTATGAAAAGTCTTGCTTTATCATTATGCTCGATGTGTGAATTTCTCCCTTAACATATGGTCTTAATCCACAAAAAGGATACCTAGTAATTAGATCCTTCTATCTGTGATGTATTCATTCCATAATGCTTCTTTTTACCTTCAAAAATTCCTTTTCCTCCAGCGCTGATGGATTCACTAACACGTTTTGAGATTGAGAGAAAAACTTGGATTGTTTATGGCTAGTTGTCAACGTTTCATAAAAACCTAGGAACAATCACATTGATAATCCCACTAGCAACACCCATCAAAATTGAAACAGAAAAATGGTGATAGGCTAAATATGAGAGCCCGATCAAGATTCCCTTGAAAACTATTGGAAAAACAAAACTCTACTCTGAAAATTATTAGCCGAGTCTAATGGATGCCTCTAACAAGATATCAACCTTGCATCATCTCCCATTCTTGGGTTTATTAGACTCTATAGTAGGCTTCTTACTTTGCCTCTTAGGCCTGTTAGAGCTAGTAGGTTTTTGTTTATTTATGATCAAATCCATTTGAGGTGTATCATCTCCCTGAATGACCTATTCTACCAGCCTAGGGTTCTATTTAATTTTGATATTTAGCTAAGTTTATTCAGTGGTCTACTATGTGGTCTTCTTCCTCCTCTATAAATCTAAACTAAAGTAGGCTCCGTATCAATTAATGCTTTCTCTATCTCAGGTTCATTAGCTTGAACCTATGTTTCCTCTATTGACTTAGTAACCATGGACTTTGCAAGAGAAGACACATGGGGAGAGGGAAAACTCTTGTTTTCTCTAAGTCTTACATTTCTTCTTGTATAAAACCTATCCAATTCAATAACTAAAGGGTGCGGGGGTGGGGAGGTTCTGTTACATTTTGGCTCCTAGTTTGAATAAATGAAATTTTATACAGGAAAATGACCTCCTCTTCAACTCAGAGGAGAAAGACAAACTCGTTAAAGACATGAACTAGTTCACAAACCTATTTTCAAGGTAACAATCCCTAGGAACTAGCAAGAAGAGTTAGCACACTCCCTATGTGTGATCTAGGGGCGTTAGTCCTTAGGGCAACTCATTGTTTTTCCCAAGGGATAGTGTTACCAAAGTTTTATGAGACTTCAGAGGTAAAAGAGGTGGTTGATTGACTGGTGTTATCTAGGAAAATCCTCTCTATGGACAAAGGCAATCCCTCTAGCCCAATTAGTGGGACTATGAACCAATGTGACAATCTACAAGACATTTTCCTAAATTACAATTTAAATTAGAGAAGAGGGAGGATACCTACCTCGCTCTGATGCTATAACACACTCCTTTGTTGAAGGTCTTAATTGATTGCTACTTAGCCTTAGTCCTTACTACACACAACATTTGAATACCTGCACAAGAGGCCAAATACACAACAAAGCATAAAAGTGCAACAAGCATCATAAAATTTAATTCAATTAATAGATCAAGGAGAATTAAGATAAATGAAGCATTGACACAAGAATTTATGGAAAGTGAACCAATAGTTTTATATATTAATGAATAAAAGAGGAATCATATAATGTAGGCCTTCATGTTATTAAGCCCTCCTTGAGTGAATGTCCAAGTCCAACCTTAATCTCTCCAAGAACTCCTTCTCCAAGCCAAAATGAATAGCCTGTAGGCACTATCTCAGCATAAGGGTGAATATAATCAGAGACCACCCATCTAGAAATGGGAGAGGATGAATATATAGGCAAGGAGAGGGAGTTAGGATCTCACTAAAAATAGGGGAAGACCCTCATCTCAAGGAGGAAGCTCATAATTATAATATCAAAGGGAAATATTGGGAGAATTTGACCATATACGAAATGAACAACCTCCAACCCATCGTTCTAGAAGCATCTAGATCACAAAGCTTCTTGTCCTCTTTGGGGAAACTTTCCTTTAGGGATCAACATGGGTAACTAGGTAAAAACAACACTTCCAACATGAGGTTAGTATAGTGTAACCCACCATCAGCAGAGGTAGGTAGTGTCACAGTGGTGTTGACCCTGAAATTATGGTTTTGAGCTCACTTCTTTAGGGAAGGATCAAGGCATGTTTTCATTAGTTTTTCAGGGAGGATCTAGAACACATATTATGATGGGTACATTGCGTAATACCCAAATTTTGGGCACTCTGGGGTATGACACAGGGAAGTATGGGAATTGTTACAAAATACCGTGTAACAGATGCCCCCTAAAGAATGAAGGAAAAACAAGGAGTGATGATTGAGATTCTTTACAAGATTTTGCAAGGAGGATAACAAACATTGTCAAGAGACCTACAAATCAAGGACGCATATACATATACATATATAATATCTCTTTCATCAAAACATGAATCCATGGTATGGTCATAGGCATCCAGATAGAAAATACCATGTGAAAAGGTCCATAGTATGGGTGCAACCATCCGAGTGAAAAGGATCATTTGGAAGTCTAGGATCCGCAGTGTTATCACCAAAATAGGACCCTGATAGGCTACTGATTAGACTACCTCAGTGTAACTATTTCAAACCAATATTTTAGTTGAGGCTTAGCCTCCTCAGCCTGAGAGGTCTCTCAAAGGTTAATCATATTGATTGATGATAATATAGATGTCTAAATCTATCTTGGTTTTGTGTGTTTGTAGGTTGAAAAGATGAAGGCTTGCTACCATTGGGCTATGGAGTCAACAAGTCAATAAATTCAGTGGCAAGGTTTCTTGACATGAAAGCTGAGGAAAATGGGGTTTTCAAACAAAGATAATTCACTCAAGAAAATAGGTCATCACATTAATTCACTTACTAAAGGAAGTCAGAGCATAGGGTTATGAATTCTGAGTAATAGTAATGAAACTTACTACTAGTAGTTCAAAGATAGTTTACTAACAAAATGTAGAAAGACATAGTCATCTCATTCCTAAAGGAATTTAGAGCACATGTTTGTGAATTCTAAGTAATAACAATGAGATATACTTCTAAACAAAACAATTCCATTACTAAAGGAAGTCAGAGCATAGGGTTATGAATTCTGAGTAATAGTAATGAAGGTTACTGCTAGTAGTTAAAAGATAGTTTACTCACAAAATGTAGAAAGACACAATCATCTCATTTCTAAAAGAAGTCAGAGCACATGGTTGTGAATTCTGAGTAATATCAATGAGATCTACTGCAAATGATTCAAAGTAACATATAAATCAATAAAAAATTAACCCCATGAGAACTCAGATCTATTCAGGAAAACCTATCATCATTACTGATTATAGTTCATAGCATAAAGCAACAGCTGGGCCAAACAGTCTTCAACCCTTTTGCTAATTCAACCTCTTGATTCATATATAGCTTTTAAAATATGGATTCCCCGATCCTTCATCAAGAGAATATGAATTTCTAATACTGACACCTATTCTAACCATAAAACAGACTATTAAATACAAGTGACAGTTAACTGACTGTCTTAGAGTCCTAATACAATTAGGAGTACAACTCTTTATTATGATAACAACAACCTAATATAGGAATTAAATCCAATGCTTGACATCTTCTCCTCTTTAACTTCGACCTTGTTAATGTCCATAACCCTCTTATTGGCCTTTTAACAACTTCTCCTTTATCTACCCTGAAAAGTATGAAAAACATCAAAACTGCACCTACAACAGTTTTGTAGCGCAAGTTGGATCATAAATTTCTCCCACCTCATAATGAATTTAAAGAAAATGAGAGAGGTTTTTGTAGTTGGAGATTTTATAAATAGAAACCTCCTTCCGAATTCCAAAATAATTTTGCATGTGGCTAGAAATTGATCTTTAAACAGACTGCTAAAACTAGAAAACAGAGTTCCTCTCTCAATGACTTTCAGCAGGTGAATCTACTGAACTTATGAAGAACTCAGATGCTGCCATTCTTGTTTCAAGGTATGAATGTATAAATTTTTTCAGAAATTCATGGTTTCCCAAATCACTTTCCCAAAAATACATACATTTTAAGGAATGGTCCAAAATTCGATGGAGAAGATTTGAGCTTGACTTTGAAGCATATATCAGATTTCTGTGATTTTATTGAGCTTCTTAGAGTAAAACATGAGGATGTTTGCATTATGTTGTTCTATGATTCATTTCAAGGGAAATGTAA
This sequence comes from Pinus taeda, assembly GCA_000404065.3. Classification (NCBI taxonomy): domain Eukaryota; kingdom Viridiplantae; phylum Streptophyta; class Pinopsida; order Pinales; family Pinaceae; genus Pinus; species Pinus taeda. The sequence continues at coordinate 52,607 of APFE030575379.1, forward strand.
ACAATGGATTGAAAGGTTTCCTGCCAAATCTATTAATTCATTTGCAGACTTTTGGCTCATGTTTTTGGAGGAATGGATAGACAGAATAGAGTTGGTGGCAAACTCTCTTTCAATTCAAGGTTTCAAACAACGGAATGATGATCATATTAATGATGAAATAGATGAAAATTTTTCTTTGTCCTTGTCTTCTTATCTAAAATCATTTGAGTGCAAGATAGAAGATAAGATGAAATTTTTGGATGAAGTTGCTAAAAACATTGAGAAAGACATTGAAGGTTTACAAGGTCAAATTCAATCATATATTCTTCATTATCATGATCATACTTTTCAAAAGCTTTCTATGGCAGAATACAAAGAGAGGGTGTTTCTTCCTTTCACTTTTGAGATTGAGGAAGAATACATTATTTTTTAAAATCAATTTGAGGAGTAGTTTGAGAGCACATAGCTAAAGCATTATGTAGATGATCAAAGTATTGGTGAGTTGTCCAAAGCCGCAGAATATCACAAGAATCTTCAAATTGATCATGTGTTTTTTGATCCTATAGCTGGCTACATAGAAAGGTTCTATAGTCTAGATTTCCAACTATATTTCCACTCTGAAGATCAGATATATCTCATGCTGCCTTAGTTATTTCAGTATCATGTTTGTTTTTGCTTCAAGCACAACCAAGAGATTCAAGTGTCAGATCATATCAATGACTGGATTCATTGGAAGTTTTATGTTCCTTGAGCTACAAATGGAGATTGCAGTTGATAGGGTAGGTAGGAAAATGCAAATAAGCTCAAGGTTGACTGAGGAATTTTTACTAGGTGCAGTTTGAAGCAGATTGGACATAATTTCAAAGTTTTTATTTTTAAAGGAATAGATTGTAGCACTGGAGATATTGGTTCTTAGTGTACCACTGGGGCACACTATCCCTAGTGGAGCCACTATTATCACCCTAATTTTTTTTTAAACTTTGGAAAGTTTGCCTTGTTGCAAGTCATGGTCTTATAATAAGTTTTGATTCATCGCATGCTTCAAGGGATAAGTGATAGGATTAGAGTCTCAATAGTGTCATTCTCATTTCCAAGCCCTTCTTCTTGTCATGGTGTTAAAGGATCTCTAGGTCATTTCATGCTTAAAGGGTTAGGTCATAGGGTTAGAAGTCTTTAAGGTCATATTTCATTTCCAAACAAAGTTTGATAACCTTATTCCATGTCTTAGAAGTCTCACCTTGTGTTTAGAAGTCATATCTCAAGTCATTTTGAAAAAAAATTGGAATTAGCTAGGAATCCATGTTTTCATAGCGTAGACAGTGTAAAAGACCTATTTTGCGCTACAAAATCACTGAAGCAACCTTTTTTAATAGAAAAAAAACATTGTTTTCTGTTTTAAGTAGTCAACTTCCAAGGGGTTTCTTGAGCAACTGAAAGCATATTTTGGAAAAATGAAAGAATTTCTTCTTCCTAACACACCTATCTACAAAAACCTCTTTTAGTCTCTTTAGATTGATTATGAGGTGGGAGAAATTGATGACCCAACTTGCGCTATTAAACTGTTGAAAGTCATTGAGAGAGGAACTCTGTTTTCTGGTTTTAGCAGTCTTTTTAAAGATCGGTTTCTGGCCACATGACAACGTATTTTGGAATTCAAAAGGATATTTCTATTCATAAAATATCCAACTACAAAAGCCTCTCTCAGTTTCTTTAAATTCATTATGCGGTGGGAGAAATTGATTATCCTACTTGCACTATGAAACTCTTGTAGGTGCAGTTTTGATGTTTTTCCTAGTTTTCAGGGCAAATAGAGGAAAAGCTATTGAAGGCAAGCTAGGGTGTTATGGACATCACCAAGTTTGAAGTTAAGGAGGAATAGCTTTCAATATCAAATTTTATTCATAGTCAAGGTTGTTGCCAGCATAATAAGGAGTTACACTCCTAGTTGTATTAGGTCACTAGGACTGCTAGTTGTAATTAATAGTTTGTTTAAGGATCAATAGGTGTCAGGTCAAGTGAAATTTGAATTCCCATCATGTTGGAGGAAGGAATCCAAGTTTTAATGAACTCTATAAAGGGGAAGAGGCGTAATTCACCAAAGGTTGGAATTTTTTTGTGAAAAGCACTCTTAGTGTGTGATTATAAGAAGACTATGTCTTCATGTAATACAGAGTTTGGCTTTGCTTCTCAGGATTCAGAAAAGAGTTTAATGTATGATTGTTTTATGGTTAACATCATCTCATCAATTGCAGTAGTATGAATGTATGATTACTTAGAACTCATTAACAATGCTCTAACTTCCTTCATGCATTTGTAGACTGTGTGTCCTACCTATTCTTATGTGTTACTGATATTGAACTCTTGATGCCCTAACTTCTATTTTAAGCTAATCTCACTATGATACTGAAGCATATTCTGACTCCATTAGCCCAATGTTTGTTTGTTGGTTGTGTTCAACCATTTATATCTTTCCATTTGTTCTATATAGAGTTAGGCATCTAATCCTTAATTTAAATCTTTAACCCAGTGAGAGAGCCCTCTCAAGTTGAGGAGGCTAAGCCTGAGCCAAAAGTTGGTTTGAAACAGTTACTCAGAGTCTTCCTGGTTAGCAACCCATTAGGAAAGGTTTTGTGATAACATGCGGTATGGACACGTCCACCTGATGTAGAAGGATAATCATCATCATAGATATAAGGTCCCATGACATGGTAACAACCATCCATATAGAGGAAACATGTATACAATCATGGATAATACATAACTCCACATAGTCTGAGTTATATCAGACAAAACTTAGGGTCTTGTGCTCCAGCCCAACCTGGTTAAAGTATGAGTTCTAACATGAAAATGAATGCGTTGAAGTCTAACATGATAGAAAACCACCTAATTATTGGCCAATGTTGTGAACCATTAAGAGGCATAAGAGAAACCACCAGTAATTGCAATGGCTCTCAAGGTACAATAGTACAATTTGTGAATGTGAAAATGAAGCTGAAACCTAACACTCGTGGAATCATCTGATCAAAGTTCAATTATGAAAACCTATCATCAATTGCGAAGAACTTGCCATTAAGGCATGCAAGCTCTAAGGTATTGAAAGGGATTTCCTAATTCATGTTCTTGGATAATGAGTTGAAGTCGACAAGAAGTGACCCGTCAACGGAGGGCCATAATCATTCCCTCATCATTGACATGAAAAAAGGAATAAAGTGGAATCAATGAGTATGATCAAAGACTGTGGCAAAAGGTCATAAAATGTAAGGTATTACACTGCATATAGGACTTCTCTTGAACATATCGCGACATGACTCCGGAGTGTGTCAGCATTTGACTCAACATAGGATTAAGGGTCATGATGATGAAGTGGAATAGTCAGATGAGAGGAAAAATGGATCATCCAAACATGGAAAGACAAGTGAATAATGAGGATATCCCAAACCCGACATGAGAAACATATGAGTGTCATGTTCAAGAGCAACATTTCGCCAATACAAGAGATGTTTCACTTTCATTTTTCCCCACTATTTCTAGCGAGTACCCCAATTATTGTTTATCACAAGCTTGAAGGGGATAGCATATGATTTTAGTATAAGTTAATTCTTGAATGAGTCGATCCTAGTAAGTTTTACGAGCCCTAGGAAGGAGAAAATCGGTCTCGTCATGTGGACAAGTCTTTCATCACTTAATTTTTATGAGTCCCACAGAAGAGTAACTCGGGGCACACTGTTTGTGATTATAAATCTAACATTCATGACACTTTTGAATTTCCAAAGTACAATCTTTGAAGATAGAAGGCCAAAAATAATCGGCACGAAGGATCTTCTGAGTAGTGGCATAGCCTGACATGTGACCACCACATGCCTCGGAGTGGCAGTCATTCAAGACTCATTAAGCCTCTTCAAGTGTTAGACATATGTGAAGAACAAAACCACCAATGACTCAGTACAACATATCACCAATAATTTGATAAGGTTGGGATTGCTGCCAGATGCGGTGTCAGTGAGAATGAGACAACTCAGATCGGAAGGTATGGGTCTAAAGATAAACGATAATATCTTTGTACCATGGGTCAAGATTTCTGATAAGAAACAAAGTTTCATCAGGAACCTTCTCAGTAAAATTAGTGGAGGTGTTTGCAGAAGGAAGGGCACAAATCAATTCAAAAAAAACTAGTGACTTCTTTGATTTGGTGGTAGTAAACTCCAAATCAAAATCTTGCAGGATGAAAATCCATTTAGAGTATTTTCCCCAAGCAACTAACAGGTTAGAATATAAGTCATGGGGTTACAATAAGAAATCATTGTGTTCTTCTGTAGAATAGAATAATGGCTAAATCAACTTAAATAATAAACCACATGTTCATTTCCATCATCATCAACCTAAACCAGTACGATGGCAATGGTACTGTCAGTTGTGGCCAAGTATAGGAAATAATCATAGTGGTAGTCAGGGGTATGAAATAGAGGTGCACTAATGGGTGTTTTATTTAGAGCATCGAAATATTGTTAGGAGATTTCATCCCAAAAGAATGGGATCCCCTTCTTGTGCAAGAAAGTAAATCCCTTGGCAAGCTCAGCATAATTAGGGACAAATCAATGAATAAAATTGGCCTTTCCTTGCAAACTCTGCAATTGGTGTTGTGATGAAGCAGGGGGTAGATTTACAATGGCCTCTACTTTCAAAAGATATATTCAAATGCCTCTTTGGGACACAACAAAACCCAAGGGCTGACCAAATTCGACGCAGAAGACAAATTTGTGTAGATTGAGGAAAATTTTATAGTGTCAACAATGTAGAAAGATTGCTCAAAGGCGGACTGGATGGTCATGACCCTTAGTAGAATGAGCCGGTAAGTTGTCTAAATAAGGTTTAATGATGTGTTTAATATCATGAAAGGCATATGACATCGCTCTTTGGAAAGTAGCACCAAGGTTTTTTATGTTGTAAATAATATTGAGAGGGGGGACGAATCAGTATTATCAACTCAATAACTTTTTCATTTCATACTCAGATTTATATATGCTACTTCAATGAAGGTAACCTATGTGTACACACAACTGTATTTAAGGCGACCCACGTATATCCAGTGAACTTACAATTCAATTAATTCATCATATGTTGATCTTTAATCAGTGTACCAATACTTCATTAACCATATAAACAATAACCATGTGTGGTAATAATATAATAAAACATCACACATAAGCAACACACATGAACACCAAGATTTAAGGTGGAAACCCAATGTGGGACAAAAACCACCTACTACTATCTTCTTTTAATATTAAAAAAACCTATTTACAATATTGTACTTGTGAAAACTCATACCAGTACGCAAGAACACACCTATATAAGGATAAAACCTTCTCTCATTCTCTAGCTTCTACTGGAAGGGAGCTACAATTCCCTAGCTCATGTACTAGTCGATTTGTTTACTAGTACGTAGCTGGCGACCTACATAAGGCTCCAATCTTCACTCATTTTCTAGCTGCTACTGGAAGGAAGCTCCAACCCCCTGGATCTTGTACTGGTTGATATGTTTACCAGTATGTAGGCACCGACCTATAGAAGGCTACAACCTTCTCTCTTCCTCCAAGGACCACATTTCATAAATTCTCAGACTGGATACTCCTGGAACACAACACCACAATCAAAAGGTGAAGTTTCATCAAATTTTCATACTGGACCCATCAGCAACACTGAAGCTCAAAATTTATCACCACTGCAATACAACAAATCACTAAAAACCCATGATCACTGAAGCATATCACAATCAATCAATCTGAATATTCAGACCACTCTCACCAAAAAACAGTTACTAGAACACATAGAAGAACCCATAATTCTGCATCAACAACCATAACCAACTGCAACTTCAATATCATATTTCATAATGTATACACTACCTTGATGTGCCAAACTAGCATGTATATGAAATTTTACAAAAGCGAACAAACGTACAGATCTGCAAATGCTAACGTCAAACATCACAATTATTCCAGACTTCAATCATACCCATATCAGAACATTTACAATGTAAATCATGTGTTAGCATTCATATCTAGACTATCCATGATCAAACCATATAAAAATTCATTTTATGTCTCCTGATCCTGATCCATCATTAGATCTCATTCTCAATCAACCACTAAGGTTCATACTTAGTTCAGATCAAGAAAAGCACCATAAACTCATAACATGCATATTTGCTTTTGATCTCACTCTTCATAAGATATTCAATCCTTGCACTCCTTGGTCTAATTATCTTCTCCTCCTTATATAGTTTTAGGCCTTTCTCAATACCTTGGACCAAAACCACTTAGGAACAATACCTTAGACCAAATACCTAGGGTCAATACCTTAGACCAAATACCTCGGACCAAATACCTTGGATCAATACCTTGAACCAAAATACCTTGGACTACATACCTCGGACCAAAACCTTGGTTTTCCAACATGTACGTGCTTTTCCTCCTGTGAAAGTGCGTGTACACGTATACTCTTCTTTTTTTCAGCTAACCCATGTGTATAAGCTGCTTGGACAAAGTGAAGCATCATATACTTCTTAAACTACTCTCTTTCTTCAATCTCTAGAGTGTTAACCTGCTTCACTGTGAACTATCATCTGATTGAGTTTCCATCAAGGACAACAGTTGTATCATAATGCCAACATTTTAGACAAAAAGGAAACTTATTATAAGCAAAATTCCATCATGGAAAGATGAAAGCAGTATTGTGCTGATTAGCAGGTAATATGTTAATCTAGTTCTAAATAGAAAAACCATCCATAAAAGAAAATATCTCACTCCCAACACACTCATCAATGATCTGATCAATAAAGGGAGTGGGATAATTGTCTTTAGGGCACTTGCGATAAATATCATGCCAATCAACACAAAATCTAATTTCTCCCTATTTTTTCATAACAGTACGATATTGGAAAGCCAATATGTCAATGGTGTAGGGTAAATAAAACTAGCCTATAAAAGTTTTTCAACTTCTCCCTTAATAGCAGTGGCCCTCCTGGGATGCACTGGATGGAGCTATTGATGAAAGGGATTCGCATTAGGATAAGTGGGTATTTCGTGCACCATGATAGCTAGATCAATACAAGACATCTCCTCATATGACCAAGTGAAGACATCATGAAACTCTTTTAAAAGGTCAGTGTAAACCCTGATCTCTTCAGGAGAACAAGAAACCTTAATGTGAATGTTCTTGAAATTTCTAGGTTTAATGGAAATGTCGATTGGGATGGTTGCAATAATATTTCCCATATTACTTTCAAACATAACTTTGTTTACCAAAACAGATGTTTGAAGTGGATGCGTCGAGTTATGAGAAACAAAAGTCTCAATACATGAAAGAAAACTTGTGAGAATACCATAAGGACAGAAGCCTCTGCCATCAAGGGATTATATGTTGTTCAAGGAATCATTGAGAGGTGGAGAGTCAATGGAATTTGAATGTGAAATATACATGATGTAGGTGGAAACACCCACATCAAAGGCAATATGTTGAATCGGCTTTCTGTTTATAATGACATGAATAAAAACCACAATTTGATGGGGAAGACGGGGTACATGGTTTTGCAAATTGAAAGTGATCAAATTGGAATCGATAGGATCAATACCTCCTATAGTAGACAATAATGGTTTCCGTTGTGTTGGACAAGTTTGGAGAACTTCCCAGGAAGACATCGCCAAAGGCGCATGAGCCAGATCTTCGACAATACTGTAATGTTGACTAGCTCTAGCATTTTTATTATTAGATGATTTACGAAGAGCACCTTTTGGAGGTAGTCGGATGACGAATTAATTATTAGGTGTTTCCATATGAAGAGGACCAAAACTGGGTGGAGTGGAAGTAGAAGGTAATTCAGTGGCTTCCTTTTCCACCATCTACTTTTGAGGAGTTTGATAATCCTTTGAGTAGGTGGCAAAAGAAATAGGCATTGTACCACTCAAGAAAAACTTAGAACCTAAAGAGGACAAGGATTTGGGTTTTTCTACCAATTTCATCTATTGTGATGGAAATGGCTCTTTTAGTACAACCAGGGTCCCTTTCAATAAGTGAGTAATTTCTACATGATGGGGAAAATCCTTGGTGTAGTTATCTTCCTCACAAATGAGGGAAGAATATTTCAGCTTATGTTTGGAGGCATCATCAATAGATGTCTTAGGAGGATCTTGTTTCAGGGTTTTAGATTTTGCTTTACCTTTACCTTTTTTCTTACCTTTTGAGGCCTTGTTTTTCATGGTATACTGAATGACATTGTCTTAAGAGGTTTTACCAGGATTCGATGGGGTTTTAAAAGGAGGACTAGAACCAGTATTTTAAATTGATTTATGTTTTGAAGAAGCTTTAATGGAAGTTTGAGATATTGATCCAATAGTACCATCAATAGGTGGCACGCCCGAAGACTTCATAGATGCTGGATTTGAAGATGGCCTTGGAGCATCAGGTAAGATTTCATATAGCGTGGCAGATTGGAGATAAACCAAATCTAAATAATGGGCATGGGAAATGTCTTGATCTTCAATAATACAACTTCCCACAGCTATGTCTCCAACAATCTTATCTATGAATGATTTGGTAAACTATTCAGTTAAAAACTCATCAGGGATTTCAAACTTGATGAGGCGACATTGACATTTCCATTCATGGTTGTGATCAGAGATGTGGGTCGCGGTATCCTGTTTCAGAGATGTAAGCAAGTGGGTTCCATTCTAATAATGAACTGATAGCTGAAAATAAATGAGGAAGGCCATGGCCAAATAATCGAAGTTTGAATAGGTACCTCGAGGCAACTCGACATACCACTTTGCGGAAGCACCTATCAAAGTTCGTTGAAAGAGGTGCAGATGAACATAATCATTAACATAGGAATTGTAAGAGGACCATAAGTGATATGTCTTCACATGGGCCTGAGGGTTTTCTTTATATTTTCCTTTGAATTTTGGGAAATCACTAGGAATATTAGTGGGAGCTCAAGGCCAATAATGTGGAAGAAGAATTGGATCATTAGTAAGCCTCGAGACATCGGGTAGTTCCAATGTCACTAGAATCGACAATGATGGATTGAAAGGCATGTAAGGCCTTTGGTAAGGCCCAATTTTTAGATTCTATCCTTGTTGGTAAGGGTTTTTTCTACAAAGTGGAGGATTTTGACCATAAGGTGCTTGAATTTTCCCCCACTAAGGGACACCCTGACCATAAGGTGAATTATATCTAGGGTAGGGTTGATATTGAACTGCAATAAGTCGTTGATAACTATAAGGTGGATAAACTTTGTGTGCCACATATGGGTTGTAAGGTTGCTACAACTATTGACCCTGGTAATAAAGCTACTAACCTTGCTGGTGTAGGGGTTGGCCTTGTGACTGCAAGGTTTGACCTTGTTGATACAAAGGTTGGGTTTTTTGCTACAAGGATTGATTTTGCTATTGTAGAGTTGACCTTGCAGATACAAGGGTTGATTGGGCTGTTGTATAAACTGCGTTTGCTACTGCAAAGGTTGCCCCTGTTGCTACAAAGGTGGCCCTTGTTGTTGTAAATATTGTTGTTGAACAATTCCTTTAGGATTTCCTTGGTGGTACTCATAAGTTCCAATTAGGATTTGACCATATGCACTGAGAATAGGATTTTGACGAGGTTGCACATGATGACTTACTTGTGGAATATAAGGTGGAATTTACAGTGCTTGTGAACCATATGGAACATAAGGCTGTCGGAGGGGTATATGGGCTGAATAAGGCTATTGATACGACATATTACTTGCTCTAGCTAGGATAGATGATTCAATGGTATTAGGAATACCACTACTAGGTTGACTCACTCTAACCATGTGAGGTTGTGATCCAGTCACATGGGTTGCACTTGAGGCAAGAGGGATATTTGGATTTTTCCCCCAATGCTCTGAATGAGGCGGTGGCACATTCTATTCACTTGATGACGGAATTGAGGAACATATATACGTATAAGCTCAAGCTATCAGTTGCACCGAAATAAAATGTTGAAATGAAGGTAATGGTTAGGTCAGAATAGTCAGTTGAATTGGAACTATAGTAACAAAAGGTTTCATATGGATATTATAGGTCATGTTAGGAATAAACAAATCAGAAGTAGGCATAGCATTTAATGACCAAATTAGATTATGGTATAATGAAGAAGCACTAGGAGTTTTTAAAACTAGTTAAGCCAAGGTCATATAAACATGTGGAATCATCCACCCACTATTCACAGGAGGTGGTTGAGAACTCTTCCTTCATAAGGAAAGCCTTACGGGGGAAAGTTATATTTATAGTCATTATTAACACTAGGAGTGCGAGTGGAGGAGACTTCTGGAGGACCGCAAGGAGAGGTTGGAATTTCACCTTCTAAAGCCAAAGGTGGAAACAGTTTGTGATGAGGAATCTGAGATGGATGAGGAGATAAATCCAGAGGAACACCAGGTTGATCATATGGACTATAAGGATGTTGAGGAGATATTACAAATGGATCAAAAAGTAGATTAAGAGGTTATAAAACAAAATTTTGTGGACTCTCAGGGGTTTCTAGATCATACTCCTGAGATGAAGATGAGTCTCGAGGCGGAGAACAAGAAGCAAGGGGTTGGATGCTTGGGACAACTCCAAGTTCAAAGCCTTGAGCTTCAAGTGATAGTGAAAGTTCACGATGAACTCCTTATGAAGACCCTCTAGTATTAGTCAATGAAGGGGAAATCTAAGGTGAATGCAATGGTTCAGCCATGATGACTTTAAATTTACATGGAATTACTAAATGAGAGCAAGAAGCAACTACATGGGTTTGACATGCTATCGTTGGCAGTTAATTTTATGACTCAAAACAACAAATAAATATAAAAGGGTTATATTAAGCATAGCGTTTACCAAGTATCTGTGAACCGTTATATACACCTTAGCCGAAACCAAGGACTTAGTGTACAATGGTTGATCTCCTCGAATATTGTGTTTTGTGTATCACGTTTATTAGGTGACTGACTCAATTACTTGTGGGTAAAGGATAGCAACCTAATGGGGTCTCTCAATATATACTCAATGGTACAGAGAGCACAATTCTGTGTTAACGTTGTATAATGCATAACCATTTGGTGAGAGAATTCCCATATGCTTGCCATATTGAAGTGCCACCTATATACCCAAACGTACTGAAGAACCTTCGATATACTTTCATACTGGAGCGAGATTTCACCCCTGAGATATAATGTAGGTAGTTAATGAAAAATTCTATGTTTAAAGATGCTGACACACGTCTCTAGCCTAGACCCCTAGATATTTGCATTAAGTTACAAATGCTCAGGTTAATTGAGGTATATTTTAAGTTTGTCTTGAATTAAGTTTCAATTTTATGGCTTAACGATGTCACCTAAATTCCTATAATGCATCTAAGTGATAAAAATGAAATATTTTCATTCAATGAAGGCTAAACTAATGAAGGAAGAGAGATAACAAAACAAATGCATCAATCAAGAAAAATTCATCAAAACATATCTCCCTACTTTTCAATGGAAGATGCAAAAATGAAAACTACTCTTTCACTTTCACTAACAAATGAAACACCTAAGTGAAATCTTATGAGAAAAAAATTACTTTTCTTTCACTAATATGCACTAATATTTTTGTACTTTTTCTTCGACTTTTTTAAAAGATGCAAAATAATGCATAAGCCAATGAAAAAAATGAATGTAAAAACAACTAAAATGAAAATTTCATTCACTTTTGGTTTCAATGAAAAATCATTTCAAAAATACTTAAATGAAGAAATCCTTTCACTTTTCTTTTTGAAACAATGAGATGAAACAAACAGACACTTTTAGTTCCACCAAATTAAACAATCGTAATCTATGTTTGACAATGGAGTGAAAACAATTTTCAAAGCACCAATATGAATCAATACTATCAAAACAACTTCAAAGATAGGACCGAAAACACTTGGAAATGGTGTTCTGATCACAGTAAAACTCCTAAATAGAGGAAATCAATCTCACAGAGACAATCCAAGTGATGAGGGAAGGGTGACCTAGATCTAGAAACCGTAGAAACCCTAGAAGACAATCTAGCTTCAATCACACATCAAAAGGAGCCAAGAGACAATTGTAACCACTAAAGGACAACAATTAAGACAAGCACACTGTAGTTGTACTGGGAAAACACTGAAAGTGGTTGAAATGTACTGAAAATAAGAAGAAATCCTAATTTTTTCTAGTCTTTGAGATTAGTGCACCTGTTAAAGACAAAGCAACACTGAAAGTTAGAGCAACTTGACTGTTAATTCAAAATCAGTGCTAGCAATGCTTTTGTAAGACTAGAAAACACACGGGGGGAGGAAAATAAGGAAATAATAAAAATTCTTCAAAATTACTTTAGGCTCAACACCCTCAAACAAAACCCAGTGACTTTATAAACCTACACTGATGCACACAAGACAAGAAATCGATGGTTCGTCAAACTCATCAGAGAATCAGCTCAAATGAATGGATGTAAAGGTTAGTGCTTCCCCAGCGGAGTCATCATTTTGTTGTCTAGGTAAATCCTTTCTGTAGACAGAGATGATCCCTCTAGTGCAAAGAGTGGAACTAGCAACCAAAATATACAAGACACTTTCCTAACTTACAATTGAAATGAGAGAAGAGGGAGGAGACCAACCTCGCTCTGATTCTATAACACACTCCTTTGTTGAAGGTCTTGATCGCTTGATCCTTAGGCTCAGTCCTTACTCCTCACAGCATTTAAATAAATACATAAGAGGCAAAAGATGCAACAGAGCATAAAAATTCATTTTATGTCTCCTGATCCTGATCCATCATTAGATCTCATTCCCAATCAACCACTAAGGTTCATACTTAGTTCAGATCAAGAAAAGCACCATAAACTCATAACATGCATATTTGCTTTTGATCTCACTCTTCATAAGATATTCAATCCTTGCACTCCTTGGTCTAATTATCTTCTCCTCCTTATATAGTTTTAGGCCTTTCTCAATACCTTGGACCAAAACCACTTAGGACCAATACCTTAGACCAAATACCTAGGGTCAATACCTTAGACCAAATACCTCGGACCAAATACCTTGGATCAATACCTTGAACCAAAATACCTTGGACTACATACCTCAGACCAAAACCTTGGTTTTCCAACATGTACGAGCTTTTCCTCCCGTGAAAGTGCATGTACACGTATACTCTTCTTTTTTTCAGTTAACCCATGTGTATAAGCTGCTTGGACAAAGTGAAGTATCGTATACTTCTTAAACTACTCGCTTTCTTCAATCTCTAGAGTGTTAACCTGCTTCACTGTGAACTATCATCTGAGTGATTTTCCATCAAGGACAATAGCTGTATCATAATGCCAACATTTTAGACAAAAAGGAAGCTTATTATAAGAAAAATTCCATCATGGACAGATGAAGTAGTACTGTGCTGATTAGTAGGTAATATGTTAATCTAGTTCTAAACAGAAAAACCATCCATAAAAGAAAATATCTCACTCCCAACACACTCATCAATGATCTGACCAATAAAGGGAGTGGGATAATTGTCTTTAGGGCACTTGCGATAAATATCATGCTAATCAACACAAAATCTAATTTCTCCCTATTTTTTCATAACAGTACGATATTGGAAACCCAATATTTCAATGGGGTAGGGTAAATAAAACTAGCCTATAAAAGTTTTTCAACTTCTCCCTTAATAGCAGTGGCCCTCCTAGGATGCACTGGATGGAGCTATTGATGAAAGGGATTCGCATTAGGATAAGTGGGTATTTTGTGCACCATGATAGCTAGATCAATACAAGACATCTCCTCATATGACCAAGTGAAGACATCGTGAAACTCTTTTAAAAGGTCAGTGTAAACCCTGATCTCTTCAGGAGAACAAGAAACCCTGATGTGAATGTTCTTGAAATTTCTAGGTTTAATGGAAATGTCGATTGGGATGGTTGCAATAATATTTCCCATATTACTTTCAAACATAACTTTGTTTACCAAAACAGATGTTTGAAGTGGATGCGTCGAGTTATGAGAAACAAAAGTCTCAATACATGAAAGAAAACTTGTGAGAATACCATAAGGACAGGAGCCTCTGCCATCAAGGGATTCTATTTTGTTCAAGGAATGATTGAGAGGTGGAGAGCCAATGGAATTTGAATGTGAAATATACATGATGTAGGTGGAAACACCCTCATCAAAGACAATATGATGAATCAGCTTTCCATTTATAATGACATGAATAAAAACCACAATTTGATGGGGAAGACGGGGTACATGGTTTTCCAAATCAAAAGTGATCAAATTTGAATCGATAGGATCAATACCTCCTATAGTACACAATAATGGTTTCCATTGTGTTGGACAAGTTTGGAGAACTTCCCAGGAAGACATCGCCAAAGGCGCATGAGCCAGATCTTCGACAATACTGTAATGTTGACTAGCTCTAGCATTTTTATTATTAGATGATTTACGAAGAGCACCTTTTGGAGGTAGTCGGATGACGAATTAATTATTAGGTGTTTCCATATGAAGAGGACCAAAACTGGGTGGAGTGGAAGTAGAAGGTAATTCAGTGGCTTCGTTTTCCACCGTCTACTTTTGAGGAGTTTGATAATCCTTTGAGTAGGTGGCAAAAGAAATAGGCATTGTACCACTCATGAAAAACTGAGAACCTAAAGAAGACAAGGATTTGGGTTTTTCTACCAATTTCATCTGTTGTGATGGAAATGGCTCTTTTAGTACAACCAGGGTCCCTTTCAATAAGTGAGTAATTTCTACATGACAGGGAAAATCCTTGGTGTAGTTATCTTCCTCACAAATGAGGGAAGAATATTTCGGCTTATGTTTGGAGGCATCATCAATAGATGTCTTTGGAGGATCTTGTTTCAGGGTTTTAGATTTTGCTTTACCTTTACCTTTTTTCTTACCTTTTGAGGCCTTGTTTGTCATGGTATACTGAATGACATTGTCTTAAGAGGTTTTACCAGGATTCGATGGGGTTTTAAAAGGAGGACTAGAACCAGTATTTTAAATGGATTTATGTTTTGAAGAAGCTTTAATGGAAGTTTGAGATATTGATCCAATAGTACCATCAATAGGTGGCACGCTCGAAGACTTCATAGATGTTGGATTTGAAGATGGCCTTGGAGCATTAGGTAAGATTTCATATAGCGTGGCAGATTGGAGATAAACCAAATCTAAATAATGGGCATGGGAAATGTCTTGATCTTCAATAATACAACCTCCCATAGCTATGTCTCCAACAATCTTATCTATGAATGATTTGGTAAACTATTCAGTTAAAAACTCATCAAGGATTTCAAACTTGATGAGGCGACATTGACATTTCCATTTATGGATGTGATCAGAGATGTGGGTCGCAGTATCCTGTTTCAGAGATGTAAGCAAGTGGGTTCCATTCTAATAATGAACTGATAACTGGAAATAAATGAGGAAGGCCATGGCCAAATAATCGAAGTTTGAATAGGTACCTCGAGGCAACTCGACATACCACTTTGCGGAAGCACCTATCAAAGTTCGTTGAAAGAGGTGCAGATGAACATAATCGTCAACATAGGAATTGTAAGAGGACCATAAGTGATATGTCTTCACATGGGCCTGAGGGTTTTCTTTAGATTTTCCTTTGAATTTTGGGAAATCACTAGGAATATTAGTGGGAGCTCAAGGCCAATAATGTGGAAGAAGAATTGGATCATTAGTAAGCCTCGAGACATCGGGTAGTTCCAATGTCACTAGAATTGACAATGATGGATTGAAAGGCATGTAAGGCCTTTTGTAAGGCCCAATTTCTAGATTCTATCCTTGTTGGTAAGGGTTTTTTCTGCAAAGTGGAGGATTTTGACCATAAGGTGCTTGACTTTGCCCCCACTGAGGGACACCCTGACCATAAGGTGAATTATATCTAGGGTAGGGTTGATATTGAACTGCAATAAGTCGTTGATAACTATAAGGTGGATAAACATTGTGTGCCACATATGCATTATAAGGTTGCTACAACTATTGACCCTGGTAATAAAGCTATTAGCCTTGCTAGTGTAGGGGTTGGCCTTGTGACTGCAAGGTTTGACTTTGTTGATACAAAGGTTGGGTTTTTTGCTACAAGGATTGATTTTGCTATTGTAGATTTGATCTTGCAGATACAAGGGTTGATTGGGTTGCTGTATAAACTGCATTTGCTACTGCAAAGGTTGCCCTTGATGCTACAAAGGTTGCCCTTGTTGTTGTAAATATTGTTGTTGAACAATTCCTTTAGGATTTCCTTGGTGGTACTCATAAGTTCCAATTTGGATTTGACCATATGCACCGAGAATAGGATTTTGACGAGGTTGCACATGATGACTTACTTGTGGAATATAAGGTGGAATTTGCAGTGCTTGTGAACCATATGGAACATAAGGCTGTCGGAGGGGTATATGGGTTGAATAAGGCTATTGATACGACATATTACTTTCTCTAGCTAGGATAGATGATTCAATGGTATTAGGAATACCACTACTAGGTTGACTCACTCTAACCATGTGAGGTTGTGATCCAGTCACATGGGTTGCACTTGAGGCAAGAGGGATATTTGGATTTTTCCCCCAATGCTCTGAATGAGGTGGTGGCACATTCTATTCACTTGATGACGGAATTGAGGAACATATATACGTATAAGCTCAAACTATCAGTTGCACCGAAATAAAATGTTGAAATGAAGGTAATGGTTAGGTCGGAATAGTCAGTTGAATTGGAACTATAGTAACAAAAGTTTTCATATGGATATTATAGGTCATGTTAGGAATAAACAAATCAGAAGTAGGCATAGCATTTAATGACCAAATCAGATTTTGGTATAATGAAGAAGCACTAGGAGTTTTTAAAACTAGTTAAGCCAAGGTCATATAAACATGTGGAATCATCCACCCACTATTCACAGGAGGTGGTTGATATGGAACTCTTCATTCATAAGGAAAGCCTTACGGGGGAAAGTTATATTTAGAGTCATTATTAACACTAGGAGTGCAAGTGGAGGAGACTTCTGGAGGACCGCAAGGAGAGGTTGGAATTTCACCTTCTAAAGCCAAAGGTGGAAACAGTTTGTGATGAGGAATCCGAGATGGATGAGGAGATAAATCCAGTGGAACACTAGGTTGATCATATGGACTATAAGGATGTTGAGAAGATATTACAAATGGATCAAAAAGTAGATTAAGAGGTTATAAAACAAAAATTTATGGGCTCTCAGGGGTTTCTAGATCATACTCCTGAGATGATGATGAGTCTCGAGGCGCAGAACAAGAAGCAAGGGGTTGGATGCTTGGGACAACTCCAAGTTCAAAGCCTTGAGCTTCAAGTGATAGTGAAAGTTCACGACGAACTCCTTATGAAGACCCTCTAGTATCAGTCAATGAAGGGGAACTCTGAGGTGAATGCAATGGTTCAGCCATGATGGCTTTCTCTCAAGAGAAGAAGGAGAAGAGGTTATTCATCGAGGGATTTTAAAAATTAAAATTTACATGGAATTACTTAATGAGAGCAAGAAGCAACTACATGGGTTCGACATGCTATCGTTGGCAGTTAATTTTATGACTCAAAACAACTAATAAATATAAAAGGGGTATATTAAGCATAGGGTTTACCATGTATCTGTGAACCGTTATATACACCTTAGCTGAAACCAAGGACTTAGTGTACAATGGTTGATCTCCTCGAATGTTGTGTTTTGTGTATCACGTTTATAGGGTGACTGACTCAATTACTTGTGGGTAAAGGATAGCAACCTAATGGGGTCTCTCAATATATACTCAATGGTACAGAGAGCACAAGTCCGTGTTAACGTTGTATAATGCATAACCATTTGGTGAGAGAATTCCCATATACTTGCCATATTGAAGTGCCACCTATATACCCAAATGTACTGAAGAACCTTCGATATACTTTCATACTGGAACGAGATTTCACCCCTGAGATATAATGTAGGTAGTTAATGAAAACTTCTATGTTTAAAGATGCTGACACACGTCTCTAGCCTAGACCCCTAGATATTCGCATTAAGTTACAAATGCTCAGGTTAATTGAGGTAAATTTTAAGTTTGTCTTGAATTAAGTTTCAATTTTATGGCTTAACGATGTCACCTAAATTCCTATAATGCATCTAAGTGATAAAAATGAAATATTTTCATTCGATGAAGGCTAAACTAATGAAGGAAGAGAGATAACTAAACAAATGCATCAATCAAGAAAAATTCATCAAAACATATCTCCCTACTTTTCAATGGAAGATGCAAAAATGAAAACTACTCTTTCACATTCACTAACAAATGCAACACCTAAATGAAATCTTATGAGAAAAAAATTACTTTTCTTTCACTAATATGCACTAATATTTTTGTACTTTTTCTGCCACTTTTTTAAAAGATGCAAAATAATGCATAAGCCAATGAAAAAAATGAATGTAAAAACAACTAAAATGAAAATTTCATTCACTTTTGGTTTCAATGAAAAATCATTTCAAAAATAATTAAATGAAGAAATCATTTCACTTTTCTTTTTGAAACAATGAGATGAAACAAACAGACACTTTTAGTTCCACCAAAATAAACAATCGTAATCTATGTTTGACAATGGAGTGAAAACAATTTTCAAAGCACCAATATGAATCAATACTATCAAAACAACTTCAAAGATAGGACCGAAAACACTTGGAAATGGTGTTCTGATCACAGTAAAACTCCTAAATAGAGGAAATCAATCTCACAGAGACAATCCAAGTGATGAGGGAAGGGTGACCTAGATCTAGAAACCCTAGAAACCCTAGAAGACAATATAGCTTCAATCACACATCAAAAGCAGCCAAGAGACAATTGTAACCACTAAAGGACAACAATTAAGACAAGCACACTGTAGTTATACTAGGAAAACACTGAAAGTGGTTGAAATGTACTGAAAATAAGAAGAAAACCTAATTTTTTCTAGCCTTTGAGATTAGTGCACCTGTTAAAGACAAAGCAACACTGAAAGTTAGAGCAACTTGACTGTTAATTCAAAATCAACGCTAGCAATGCTTTTGTAAGACTAGGAAACACATGAGGGGAGGAAAATAAGGAAATAATAAAAATTCTTCAAAATTACATTAGGCTCAAAACCCTCAAGCAAAACCCAGTGACTGTATAAAATTACACTGATGCACACAAGACAGGAAATCGATGGTTGGTTAAACTCATCAGAGAATCAGCTCAAATGAATGGATGTAAAGGTTAATGCTTCCCCAGCGGAGTAATCATTTTGTTGTCTAGGTAAATCCTCTCTGTAGAGAGGGATGATCCCTCTAGTGCAAAGAATGGAACTAGCAACCAAAATATACAAGACACTTTCCTAAATTACAATTGAAATGAGAGAAGAGGGAGGAGACCAACCTCGCTCTGATTCTATAACACACTCCTTTGTTGAAGGTCTTGATCACTTGATCCTTAGGCTCAGTCCTTACTCCTCACAGCATTTAAATACCTACAGAAGAGGCAAAAGATGCAACAGAGCATAAAAATTCAACAAGCATAATAAAATGTAATCCAATTAACAAATCAAGGAGCATTAATATAAATGATGCATTGACACAAGAATTTATGGAAAGTGAACTAGAATTTCTATATGTTAATGAATAAAAGAGGAAGCATACAACCTAGGCCTTTATGTTATTAATCCTTCCATGAGTGAATGTCGAAGTCCAAGATCAAGCTCTCCAAGAGCTCCTTCTCCAAGCTAAAATGAATAGCATGTAGGCACTATCTCAATGTAAGGGTGCAAATAATCAAAGACCAACCATTTGAGAATGAGAGAGGATGAATATATAGGTAGGGAGAGGGAGTTAGGTTCTCACCAAAGATAAGGGAAGGCCCTCATCTCAAGGAGGAACCTCATAGGGATAAGATCAAAGGGAAATATTAGGATAATTCAACCACATCCATAATGAACAACCTCCATCTTGTTGTTTTGGAAACCTCTAGGTCACGAAGCTTCTTTTCCTCTTTGGGAAAACTTGCCTTTTAGGGATCAGCGTGAGTATCTAGGTAAAAACCACACTTCCAACGCAAGGTTAGAATAGTGCAACCCACCATCAACACGGGTAGGTAGTGTCACAGTCACACTGACCATGAAATTAGGGGTTTGAGCTCACTTTTTCAGGGAGGGATCAAGCCATGTTTTCATTAATTCTTCAGGGAGGATCTAGACTGCATATCAGGATGGGTACACTGAATAGTTTGCAAATTTTGGGCACTACAAGGTACGACATAGGGAAGTGTAAGAGGTGTGACAAAATATTGTGGAACAACTCGCATTCCACTTTTCACTCAAATGTCAGCCTGAAAAGTAGGAAAGGTCTACCTTCGACCTATCTAAGGATATTGCTATACCTAACTGAGTCTAATGAAAAGGGAAAGAGAAATAAATCAAGGAAACATCCTAGCTTTTGCCTAATGAGAGAGTTGGCAAGGATAAGCCTCTCATCAACTATATTTTTGAGGTTTTGGCATTATGAAAGAGGTATAAGGATTTTCAACTGATTGTTAGAAATTTGTATGAGATATAGTTGCTTTGTTACCAATAGGTTAAGAAGAGAGAGAGAGAGAGAGAGAGAGAGAGAGAGAGAGAGAGAGAGAGAGAGAGAGAGAGAAAGGAGCTAGAGGGTTAAGGGAAGCTTGATTCACCATATGGTTGTATTATTTATTTCCTATCTAATAATATATACCTGTTGTTGTGTTTTCTACTCGATGGTGTCAATGTCATGTTTATTTACATGTTGATTTAATACCATTGTTTATGAGTAGCTTAGATGCATGTTGTTTTCTTATATTTATGTATTAATTTTTTTATCATCAGAGCTTATATGTTGTAGCATTACTCTTTATCTTGTTTATATGCAGGTGTTTATCTATAAGCTAACAAAGGGATCTTCCACTCTACTACATTGGGTTCTTCAGCAAGACTGCATCAAGATATGAGGTAATCTCTCCTTTCCTACTTTGAATATCATGCATTCATATACATGTGTATATGCTTATTTCTACCAACTGCAGTTAATCTAAACGATCTGCCTTGGATCCCAGGAAGATCCTTGAGGGTATTCCAGCCACAACCACCCATGCATTAATCCCTGTATAAAAATTAATGACTTTTCTAGGGACTATATTTAGTTCCCAATTTTCTCCTTCCAAGTTCCCATGTCTCTCTTTCTTTCCATGCCCTCCTGTTCCTCTTGGCCCTTTTTGACCACTTAGGACTCTTCATAACATTTTTTTTTGTGCTCAATCTTTGATATGACTCTTAAAGACTCTTTTTATAGCCTCTACCCCCCTAACACACCCCAGTAGTGAAAACCAATGAGTTATAAGGTTATGCTGGCTTGTAGAGATAGCATTAGTCCTGTCATTAGCACCCTGCAACCTCTCCTAAAGTTTGTTAACCAACCAATATCTTGATCAGGAGTCTATTATGTGAATTATTGGATTAGGGAAGTTGCCTATAGTTTGTTTAAGGATCTGAAGTTGTGCACTGTGTTTAGTTGCCTATTTCTCGAGCATTTGTTCTTTTTAGGAAAACAGCTTATGTGCTTATGTTTTTCAAGAGAAGAAAAAATATATATATTTTTAAAGTTTTTTCTATTTTAGTTGGTTAGATTCTGCATCTCTATATTGGGTTAGGTTTTAGAGAGAATTGCATGTATGCAAGTTGTGCTTGTGTTTACTGCATCGGATGCATGGTGCTAATTGATGTAGAAATGATTCTCGCCTTGCATTTTCTGCATGGTTTGTGTCAGAGTCTCACAAACTGCATACGTCAACATGCCTTCCAAAGGCATTAATAAACTACCTCTAAAATCCATCTCATAACAAAATAAATTAACAACTCTTTTTTGAGTATGCACACATATCGGTGTAGGCTAGGATCTTGGACTAGGAAGTTGTGAGTTAACTGCCCAAGACTGTAAAACTAAGACTAATGTCGTTAAAGAGGGTAAAATCCTATTGCATTCATAATATCCGGGACCACTCTGGTCAAAGCAGAGTTAAATGCAAGGAAACATTACAATGTGAGAGAAGGTATCCCACCATAGATTGCATCTCCATTGGATATTTTTTTTATCGGGGATACCTTCAGGGATATCGGAGCTAAGTCGAGGACTCAGGTATCCTACTCATATAGCATAATGTCTACGATCATGTCCCCCCTTGTTATAGACATTTTTTAGCACTGCAACCCAAATCATACATGTTCGTAAAACAAGGGCTCCTAAGTCCCTAAAAGCGTTGCTTCACACCCTAAAGGAATAAGGTCAGCTGATTACATCATCTCCCAGAAGTTCTCCATGGAAAAATGCTCAAAACTGGTCAAAACTGGACCATACAGACTGCTCAGTGCAGAGGGTGTGATGCATCTCACCTGCTCAGTGTAAAACGTTCGATGCATACTGGAAAGCCCTTCTATAGGGTGTGATGGGCGAGAGTAGACATATGGTAGAGATAGTTTGCAAGGTGGGTGATCATGGAATCTTCTAGAAACTTCTCCTATGACACTTTCCTCTCTGAATTTACCCAGGGATGAGTAAGAGATCATCAATCTCCAAGTGGAATCAAGAAATATCAGAGAGAGGATACTAATAAAAATCCCAGAGGCTGACTCAGCCACCTACAATCATCTATATATGGATCCCTCATCACAGAGATCCAGAGGAGAGAATCTTGTATCTTGTAAGGAAGTGCTATTGGTTTCGTGGTGAAATATCATAGTGTTGGGTGACCTAAGCTTTTCATGAGGTGAAGAAGGGCTTTCATGCTGGGAGGATGATGTTGGGTCAAAAAAATGGGTTGTAATCCTCTTTGCTATTCTTGATATTAATAATGCTATTCAAGTTTTCCTCCACATTTTTGTATGTTTGATGATATATGCATTTGTGTGGTCAATATATATCTGGTCCTGTATTGTTTATGATTGTAGAACTTCGTTCTTCGATAGTATTATGCTGCTTTGATTCCACAGGTGCTCTTTGAAGCTGGGTAGACGAAGGAGGAGTGGCAAAGATCTATTAGAAGGGAGAGGAACCAAGCAAGGAACCAAGTGCACGACTGAGGTTGGTGTCCTTTGTTCCCCTCTTATCTACTTCTCATAAAGGGAAGCAAAAGTAGTTTTAGTTTGTTTGTTTCTAAGATAGCTACCTGTCTTAGTGGAACTAGCAGCTCTAAGTGGACACTAGATTTCCCGATAACAAAATGGCGACTCCACTGGGGAGAAAATAGATTGTTTCTTGTCTATATTTTTTTGTTTTATAAACTTACAGATGGAGCCTAAAGTCAAGCCAGCTAGCCTTCCAACTGCATTTGCTATGCAAGTGCAAAGTAGATCAATGTTGCTTCAATTTATCCTCAGGTTTTGTTTATAAACTGAACAATCGATTTGCAAACATTCTAATTTCCTTGGTGGTGGCTCTAGTAACCTCATTAGATCAACACCTGTGATTTATATTTATTGAAAATCACTTGCTTGGCTTAAATCCCTAAACTAGGCTGCAAACTGTGACCAAGAACCAAGTTGAAGTCTTGTCCTTGGACCATCACACCTTCTCTTATTGGGAATTTGGATGCATCACACCTCCCATGTGCAGTAGGTGCCTTTCTCAGTGTTACAGGTGCGCTAATCAGAAAAGACCTCTTCTACTTCAAGATTTTGGTTTTTTGTTCATTCTCTTTAGCATTTTTAAGGAGTTTTGCTGTGTATGATCAATATACCACTGTGGAAACCACCTTCCTTTCCACCATTCCGCTTCCATCGTGCAAAGAGTTGTGAATGTTTTTTATTTATTGTGCGCCATTTACAGTTCTCTTTTACAAAGAAGTAGCGTAATCGGACTGTTGTTTCTTGATTTGGAAGTGTCATAAGTGTCGTTTTCAGTCATAGAAGAGAATCATATTATTCTTGATGGTCAATTATACTGTTACTCTTGTATTTGATTTGAATTATTAGTTTTTCAAGTGTTGAAAACAATCTTCAATTCAAAATCGCAAAGTGTCGTTGTTATCTTCCTTTCATATTTTGAAGAAAAATTGTTAGTACTGTCACTTTGAAAAGATAATTCAGATTTGTACTTAGCATTCTTCTTGTCATTCATACATTAAGAAAGTGGAAAACAAATACATGCATGTGCATTTGCATTTAGACTGCTTGTTGGTTCGATTTAGGATAGTGCATTTAGTGTGTGCTTTGTGCTCTATGTTGAAAGAATATCATCTCTCTTTCCTTAGTAGCTAGGATTTTCATTGCAAAAGAAGATTAAACAATTGTTTATCGTCTTAGATTGCATTTTAGGAATTATATATCTACATCACGTGGTGAACCTGAAAGGAAAATTTCTTAAGCAAGATCAACTATAAAATAAATTCAATGAACATAAAAACGCTTTGGAACCTAATGCACAACATTTATAAGTTTAGGCTAGAGATGTATTCCAGTGTCGTAAAGCCTGGTAACTGTCGCTTTCATTGCTGGTTGGGTGATTCCTCCTCTTTGAGACGTCAAGTGCCAGTACAGACTTGTGCTCCCACATACTGTCGAGTATACATTAGGAGACCGCAATAGGCTATATCCCTTATCCTTAGGAAGCCGTGTCTGTCGCCCTATCGATCATAATGCACTGAACATAGAATTCAAGAAGATTGACTGCCGTACCGTAAAAAGTATTCTACAGTTTTGTGATCAGTTTGGTAATCCCTTTATCTAGATTTCTAGAGTAGTCCCTTTTGTTCCTTTTCAGACTCCTTAAAGGAAAAGGTCCATCTGAGCACTTGTCACTTCAGGCTCATTAAAAATAGAAGGCGACTAGAGTCATCTTTTGTTTTTTCTTGACTCCTAAAAATTGCAAAAACAAGTTGTGTCAAAGTGTCTAAAATTCATTTAATTTGGAATCATTTTCCCCTATTATTTTGAGTTTATCGAGTAATCCGCAATCGTGGAAGAAATTCAATCAAAACCTTGTCGTTCATGGAGGCTTACGAGTCAACCGTTGTTGACTCTGGAAATGAAACTATTCTAGACAAAGTGAACTCATTTGAGCAGATCGAAGTCCCCTGGTTTGGTTGGAGCAAGTACTCCGACATCCTCAGAGACTCCTATTACTCCGATCATTTCTGGTATCCCTGCCTCTACAGAAGAAATTCCACCGCCACAAAAGGACATTACAACTGATCCTAGTGTGACAGTAAACACTTATATTCCTGAATTGGCTCCGTCTAAAGCTAATTCGGAAGGTGTTACCTCTAAAACATCAGTCGCTGCAGAACCTATACCTTCTTCACCACCAGAAATATTTTACATACCTGACGGTCTACCTCTTCCACCTGGATTGATTGCCATAGAAGAGATTGTGGAGGATCCTACGTCTAATGCTCCATTGCAATTTGGAGCTGGAATCACCCTATATCCTTCTTCATTAGAAGTTAGTCTCCCACCATCGGAAGTTCCTCAAGAATTGCTGAGGAATCTTTTGGATAGACTAAATATGTCTGAACAACCGTCGACATCTAGGACTGTGTCATCCTATCCAGTAGCTACAGAACTTCCTGCTGCTACTCCGACAATGTTCACCAGTGTACCATCTGTCCCAACTAGCTCTCAACCACTGGATGGAGTCCATCCAGGGGCTGTTTCGATAGTATGGATTGTTCTCGTTTGTTCGTCCCGAATAATATCTGGAATCTCTTATGTTGAGTCTCAACAAATTGATCCTTCGCAGTGTCAATTTTGGCAATCTAGTCCCCAAAGGAAAATCATTCCTTTGAGCACCGGGTTACCACCATATGGAGGACAATATACCCTTTCATTGTCTCCTCCAAGAGAACAACCATATGAGAGTTCAAAACAGAATTCAAGGTATGCTGGAATTACATCTAGCGGTTGGGTGCCAACACTGCCTCAACAACCAAGAGTTGTATACTGCCGCAACAAAGTTTACTTGTGTCAAATATCCCCACTATGTCAGATATCATGACGATGTTGCAAGTACAAGTGTTGCTTGTTGCATGCCAACCTCATGTTTCTCAGGTCGTAATACAACCACCTCTTGTCCCTGCAATGCAACCACAATCACTGACTAGTGGAATGACCTAGGTTCAAAAGGGGACCATTACTCCTCATCTTGGTCAAATAGTCAGTACAGGATAACAGCTCATGGCTTCACAACCATGTATGGTACAATACCAACAACCGCAATTCCAACAAGCTTACCAAGGATCTGAGCAAGAAGTCTTTGCAAGTAATGGGCAACCGTCGATTCAAAATGGTCAACATCAATCATATCATAATGGTCATTCCCATCAACCTTACCAAAGTTACCAGCATCAAATGCATTATGCTAGAATGCAAAGACCAACTGCTCAGGCGATCCCATCTTATCCTGGGTATGCTTCGCCAAACCTAAATCAACAGTTGCCTTTTGTGGCAACTTTAGAGTTACCAGATCTAAATCGACTAACAAATGATCTAATTGTTTATGCCCCTTGGTGGTCGGGGATTCTGCATAAAATTTCGTTAGATATTCCTAAATTTAATGGAAATCCGGGTGAGAACCCTTTGAATCATGTGATGACCTTTCGTCTGTGGTGTTCATCCAACACCCTCAACGATGATTCAATCAGGCTTCACCTTTTTCAGCGAACGTTAATTGGTCTAGTAGCAAAATGGTATATCAAATTGCCTAGAGCTTCATTTGATAACTTCAGTGCCCTAGCCACAACCTTTCTAACCCATTTTCAATTACCCATAAGGTATGAAATGGGAACATAGCTTCTTACCAATTTCAAATAAATGATGGCCACTCACATATCCAATCATATTCATGGGTGGCGACGTCATCGTAGAATGGTAAAAACATATGTTCATGATCAGCTATTGGCTGAATGGTTTATTAAGTCATTGTTACCTTCTATTACAGAAGATGTGGCAAAGGGAGGAGTCGTCATTGAAGAGAAAGTTATTTCTCGTGCACAATATCTAGACTTGATCTATACTTAGTCTAGCACACTCTACAATAAAATCCCTGTTCCTCCCCCTCCTAAATCAAACAAAGACTCTCATGTCGATGATGGCGTGATAGGTACGACTAGCACGAAAACCGTAAAGGCTACGTCAAAGATGGCCTGCATGGTTTCAAGTCAAAATGAAAATGAAGAACTTCTTGCCTCGGAAGTAAATGACGGGTCGAATGACAAAGGCAAAGAACCCAAGCAACTAGGAGGCAAGAAGAAAAAGAAAGGGAAAAAGAAGAAACATGAGGAGTCATCTCCTAAAAAATCTTCTGCAAACCCTTCTGGAGATAGGAAACCAAGTCATCCATGCTTTATATGTGATGAGGATCATTGGACAAGAGAGTGTCCATATAGAGCTGAGCTTAGAAAATTCTTCAAGAGTTCAAAAACCTCAGCAATATTGACTGATCCGTTTCCGAACCCAGGAACAAATATGGTTGCTAGCGACAATGCTTCCCCGTCCCTAGTGCTAATGCTATCTGTTTCGAAGCATCTAAATGATGCTTTGATATCGACAAGGAATAAAGATTACGAGAATCCACAGATGTCGAACAATAAGGATAATGATCAACCTAGTAGTTCGACAACAACCTCAACTGAAGTTATGCGACCCATCACTCCTGAACTAACGATAAAAACACCAAAGGGAGTAGTACACAAATCAACATTTAGTCCTCGTGCCAGAGTAGCACAACATTATAATATAGTGGAGGATCTGGCCCAATCGCCGTCTGCTATGTTGACACTTGAGGTACTGTAAAATTTCCCCTCCGAAAAGTAAGCTTTATTGTCAGCGATAGGTGCGATTGACCCAATGGATTCCAATCTTGTGGCCTTTAATCACAAAGGATATAACCCTCAGTTACTAGCTCAACTAAATTTCCTTATTCAAGTGAAAGCCCTCAATAAAACTGTTCATCGAACAATTATCGATGAGGGGTTATCTACATGTATTATGTCGATGAATTTCTGGAAAAATTTAGGATCTTCACCCTTGTCACAATCGTCGACAACATTAAAAGCATTTGATGGATGAACATACACCCCATATGGGATATTGAGTAACTTGCAAGTCGAACAAGGGGGAAAAACAGTAGAAATTGATGTTGAAGTTATCAATAGAAACCTTGATTACAGCATCCTACTGGGAAGGCCCTGGATATATGCTATGGCTATCATTGTGTCAATGTACTTCAGGAAGGTTGCATTTCCCTTCCAAGGAGGAATTACGGTCATCGACCAGCAAACATTTCTCCCCAACATTTCACAAGTTACGGGAGCATTTCGATGATCCATGCAAGCCCTCATTTGCTTCAAAATATTAGAGTAGGCCTACTAAAAGACCCTACATTAATGGGGACTTTGGCCCTACCACCTCCAATCAATTTGGTAGAAGTGGAAATGGTGGGAACCTGCAATATGATATATTCTATTCAAAAGATGTCTAAAAACGATATTAACATGGATCATCTACATGTATTGCCTCCAAGCCCAATAGAAATATTGTAGCAATCAATGTTTTCAGCATGGGAGGCAAACCCAAGTCAACGCTCATCAAGCATGTGGATAGATAGGTCTAAGGAATATGGCACCCCTTCAGATCCTTGTGTTGAGTTGTGTTATATTCTTTCCACGACTAACCTACGTAGTGAACTGGGGGCGGAGCCCCCCCTTCGCCGCACCGATTGCGCAGCGGGGGGGTCATAGGGGGGGTGGCAGCCCGCCCTATCCGGGGAGTTTAAGGGGGGCGGGTAGCCCCCCTCTATGGGGTTCGGGGCAGCGCCCCGAGAAAA
>APFE030575388.1:0-15330 GCA_000404065.3 Pinus taeda
CCAACTTCTTGACCAACTTTGTTGCAATGAGATTCGCCTGCGATCTTGAGTCAAATAGAGCATCAATTTTTGTCTTCTTGACCTGTATCTTTATATGGAAGAGTTTGCTTATTTATTTATATTCATATTGCTGAAGGCTATTCAAATTCACCTCTTTTTGTAATGACGTACAAATGATCTTCTCATCCACATCCGAGTTGCTTTCAACTTGGTTGCTCAAATCAATGGTCTTGAGATTCTTCTTCTTGTTATCTTCCTTCTTGTTCTTCGAGTTTAGTTGTGGATGCAACTTCCATAATTTTTCTTCTATATGGACATCAATTTTGCAGTGATTGCTAGGATCTTTGCACTGGTGTGTTGTGGTTTTCATCATCTTATCTTTCCCCCTTATCACTTCTTCTTCCCCTCCTTAGAATCTTCTTGTTGCTCCTTCTACTTCGATCAACTTGATTGCTCTTTCTTCAGGCCTATGTTCTCCAGGTATTATGTCTATACACAAGCCTCATCCACTAATTTGGGCTTGAACAACATCACTTGCTCACGCAGATGGTGGTTCACACCCCCAAAATACTTTAGGAGTACATCTGGGTTATTTGGAGAGATACCCAACATTATAGCCATTTTCTTGAATTTCGTTGTGCACTCCTACATGGTTTGGCCCGACTTTTTCCTGAAGTAATGACATCGGATCAACTATTCCTCCATGCACCCAATGGGATAAAACTATGACTTAATCAGGGTTTTGAAATCCTCCCACTTAGTCACTAGAGGTTCTCCCTCCAACCTTAGGGTTTCTATGTGGCTCTCCCACCAAGTCAGTGCATATCCCTCTAATTTTAGTTGCACGAAGGGGATCTTTTCCCTTCTTCGATATGATCTACTTTGAAATAAAATTCCAATTGCTGCAACTAGTGGTTAAGCTTCAGAGGGTCGATCTCGCCATGGTATGAATTGATATTGAATTTTGCTTCCATTTTAAACAGGGATTGTGATTGTTTCAAGACACTCAAACTGGGTTGATCTTTATCGGGTCCTTTATTCAACTGCTTCTCCATTTCTCATTGATCTTCTGATCGTCGTTCTAATTTGTCCTGTGCATTTGAACCCCTATATTCCCAAAATATCCCCAGCTTGTTATTCAAGGTTGCCGAGAGGAGGCTTACATTGCGGTTGATATCTGCGACTTATTGTTCCAACCACGTAAACCTCACCTCTACAAGATCACAAGGTTCATTTACAGATTCGTCGGCCATGATTAGGGATTTATGATTTTCGACCTCATCGATCTAGATCCTTGTAATATCCACAAAATAACCAAAGAAACCTACTCTGATACCAAAATATCCATAAACTACTTTGGATATTCCACTAGAAGGTTCGTCACAACAGATCTGATAATATTATATTAAAAATATGAAATTCTACACTATTACAGTTTTATTAAAATTTAATATATGTAGATTTAAATGTAATTAGTGCATGCATGTGAATGGAAATTATGCAAAAGGGTAGAGAATGAAAAATTAATCTCTCTCTCACACACACATGAGACACAAGATGTTCTTTTTGGGAAACCCTTTCGGGAGAAAATCTAGTTGGAAGGTGAGGTCGCTTCATTCTCTTTCTCTGTCTCGAAAATAAGGCTACTTGTACAAAGAAGGAATATTTGTGACGCTTGGGATGCAATAGTTCACAATTCCTCTCTATTTTCTCTACCTCCTATCTCTCCTAACTATCTTTTCTCAGTTATGGAAACAAATTCTCTTGAAAGAATGGAATGCATCTTCCTCCTAGTGGCTCGGTCATAACACAACCTGAGAGATTACTAGTGGTTAATTTTGACTACATCAACTCTTAACTAGAGTTACAATATAGACTTTTCTAGATTATTTTACATCATAAACACGTGGCTAGCCCCTTTTCTGTTAATAATGGGGGCTGACGCGGCATCCTCCTGAATTATAGGTGTGAAAACAAGAAGGTCGACTTCTGAGTGGCATAATTTTTGCATACAAAATAAAATTGACACACTTCTTGAGCCGTTAGAAATATCTTTGTGTGTAGAACAACATGAAATGGTGCAACACTATAGCAGCAAAGTTTTACCCTTAAAAAATGTCGTTTGATGCCTCAAAATTCTCCCAGTAAAAATGGTCCCGTTAGCTAATTCCTCCAGTTTTTCCACTCCAAATGCACGGAAATGGATGAAAAACAATATAATAAGCCAATCTAGATTACACCTCGCCATTTTGGGAGGCTTTTGGTCCCCAAAATATTATACTGAATGTTGTGAGGAAATTTTTCCTCTACCTTCTCTCTGGTGTACCATTTCGCTTGTCTTGGAAGTTGTACCTTCAATCCAATCTACCAAAGGTCATGTTAGCCCTGTCTTGTAGTTTTGAACCTCTTCTGCAAAATTGCATCTTCTGTCAACTCTACCTGAGCATCTGGTGCCAAATCTTCCATAGAAGGTCGGACTTGTGCCTCTTCCTAATCTAGCATGGAAGGTTCATAGAGTTTCAAGTTCTCTACATTCACAATTGAGTAAATATGCATATATGGTGGTAAAATGAGTTGATAGGCCTTATCACCCACCTTTTCTAGTATCTTAAAGGGACCATACCTCAAAGCTTGGATTTTCTTACCAGGCCCCTGTAGCCTCTCCTTGTTCAACTGTAGCCATACTCTATCTCCCACCTTGAACGATTTCTCTATTCTATGTTGATCATGCATGTCTTTATACTTCGGTTGTGACTTCTACAGTGTTTCTTGTACCTTTAAATGGATCTACATGATCTTCTCCATAATTTTTTCAACCCTTAAAGCATCTTCTGTAATATCTTACCTCACTCCTCCTTGTTTCCCATATGCAATATCTAAAGGGGAAGGTGTCAAATATCCAAAAAAAGTCTCAAATGGGAACTTTCATGTAGAAGTGTGGACTTATTTGTTGTAAAAATTTTGTATATATACTAGATTTTCATCCCAGGTCTTCAAATGTTGCACCAAAGTCCTGTTGACTACTTATGTTTGTCCATCGGCCTGTGGATTGAATGTTATAGATCTCTTTAAATTTGTGTCCATCTTCTCCCACAATGTAGTCCAAAATGCATTGAGAAATCTTGTATCCCTATTTGAAAAGATGATCCTTGGTATACCAAGTGCACAAAGACCTATCCAAAGAAAAAGTTTGTTGCTTCTTTCCCGTTGATAGTATTTTTATAGTGTATTAGAACACACTTCTTGTTGAACTTATCAACTACCATGAATAGGTAGTCATGTTCCTTCTTGGTTGTCGACAAACCTCCTAAAAAGTCCATGGAAATTCTTTCCCAAGGAAGATTAGGTATATGTAAGGGATGATATAGACCATGTTTCTTGTTGTTAGGCTTGTTTGTACTGTTATCACTCCTCTGGATCTCCAAGGTTGAGGAAGAGTCCAGCTGAGGTAACCACAGACCAATCTTTTGACTTAGTAGCTAGCCCTACCAAGCTGGAGAGGGCTCTCTCCCAAGGATGACATCCAAGAGGGCTCGATAGATTAGGGTTTTAGGTTAGATATAGTAGCTCAGGGGGTTATTTGATTTGATTTGATTGGGGTAGTCACTGGATGAGTGAATTAGGTTAGAAAGTGAACTAGGTCAGGGCAAAAGAGAGTCATAATTGCAAACATATAATGGGGCAAGGTAGGCAAGTTACTTTAACACTTTGTAGTATAGTGATGAAATTTTTTAGACTGGTGAGGTGCTAAAAAGAGCATGAAAATCATGAATTCTTCCTAAACTGAAGAAATAAAACAAATTATGATGATTTTCCCAAAATAGAGCATAGAAGATGAATTATTCTTATCACACCTTGAAAATAAAACATATTTGAAGTGAAATGGATCATGAAAGGTACAAAACATCCATACATATGTAATTGAAGAAGAAACAATATCAAAATACCATGCCACAGGAATCCCACCAAAATAGCTGCAACTCATCCAATATATTTCATGCCAAAGTCTGAAACACTAGTACAACATCCAATAGAGTCCAACATATAGAATGAGTGAGAAATTACATAATATAGGCCTCAAGCCAACTCATCCTAACCTCAGGGGTCAAATCCATGAGAGGAGGAGCAGTTGCAACAAAGACTGAATTGAAAGCTAGAGTGTAGGGTGGTCAAAGTGACTCATCCCTAACTTAAGAAAACTAATTCATTACAAGTCATAGAGGCCATTTTCCTAATGTATTTACCATAGGTAATAGTAAATACATAGTAATTACATCATCATTATCAATTACAATAGTAAAACACTAATTTCCCATAGGTAAAAATCAAATTGGAGAGAAACAGTGAAAATCTGGGCTGATTGTCAAACGCGCAGCGCCATACTCAAGCTGACTTTTACCTGCCTTCCTAATGTCCAAATATAGCCCATGATAGCTCATTGGAAAGCTTATCCTGTCTAGTTTCCAAAAATTCCCTTGGTTTTCAAAATGGGCTTGATTTACCCCTCCAAAATTCCTTTCTCCCAAGACTACTCAAACACGCGTTGCCTGGTCCAGAAATGAGGCGGAAACATGATTTTCAAGTGGTTTTTTGCCCTTTTCACCTACCAATTTTGCTTTCCAGGGCTAGAAATATGGTTTTCCTGGATATATTGGTCCTTCTAAATCCATTGGTGGTTTCCATTCCTCCAAAAAAAGCCTCCAAAAAGTGAGCAACGCCTAGGGCGCTACCCGTTTGACCAAACCATTGATACGAAATTGCCTCAAAAAAGAAAGGAAATACAATTTTACCAAAAATGATCCAAAAGACTTCAAAACTGGGCAAGAAGATGATGTTTGATGTTGCTAGGCATGGAGCGAAGCCTCAGAAAGTATATCAAGCTTCTTCTTCTCTCCTTGGTGAATTAGGTCTTCAATTCTTGCCTTGGCAGCCTTGAGCTTTGCCCTTGCTATTTGGTTTCTTCGGCAATAATACTTTGTCATCTTTCTCTGAATGTTATTGTCCCTTTTGGCCTTGTCTAGGTGGTTTTCAATATGTTTGTTCACCCTCTCAAGCCAATGCTCCTGGTTCTCATTGACTATTTTGGCAAATTGTTCATTTGGGGTGAGCTCATTAGCTAGTTCAGCC
Organism: Pinus taeda; assembly: GCA_000404065.3. NCBI lineage: Eukaryota > Viridiplantae > Streptophyta > Pinopsida > Pinales > Pinaceae > Pinus > Pinus taeda. The sequence goes on from APFE030575388.1 coordinate 5,128, forward strand.
TCCTTTTGTTTTTCTAGCTCCAAAGCTCTCTTTAGGCCTCTAGTCCTTGGCCTTTTTCTTGGCACCTATTCCTCCAGCTAATCACTGTATTCTCCATATGCTTCATCAAGTAAGGCTTTAGCCTTTTCAGCCTCCCTCTTTGCCTTGATGAGCTGAATCTCCATGAGCTCATGTTTGGTCTCAAACTGCTTGTTCTCCTCCTCATAATATGAGATGATGTATTTTTCCCTCCGTAAGTTGACCTGGAGCTCCCTGATGAGTTCATCCTTCTCTTTTGTGACAATTCTTGTGCTCTCACTATCATCATGCTCACTTAGGTCAACTAAGTCAAAATCCTGCTCTGTCTCATGGAGACCTTGGGGCTAGCCCCCACTGCTAGCACCTAGTGCCAAGCGCCCTTGCCTCTGTGCTGGTGGTCATATTGGCCACATGTGGACCAAGGCTAGCCCCCTCCTTTCTTCGCCTGTAATTGTATGAAGGTCCATGTGACCCTAGGTTGGCCCCCAAGGGCTGGCCCTTATTAATCGCCCTGTCACGATTTTGTGTTGGGGTTTGTTGTGGTAGGGTTGTGACCATGGGGCTGGTGCTAAGTCCTGGCCCACGGTCCTGCCTCTTGATCCTCGTGGGCGTGGTGACCAAAGTTGGGGCTTATTCCCAACCCTACCCCCAAATGCACCAACGTTAAAAATTAAATAAATGTCGTGAACATAAATTGTTAAGAAACATGGTGTGTTGCAATGGTTGAGACCTGTGGTGCTTGTTGCTTGGTCATAGGTTCAAATCTGGTGGGCAACTTGGCCCCTTAACAAAAAAAATTTACCCATCGTTAGAGGCCACGTGGCAACCTCCAATTGGCCCACATGGCACTCCCCAATTGGTCCACTCTAATACATAGTCAACCCATATATTAATTAAAAATAATTTCTGAGCCAATAAAAAAAATAATTTTTGGACCAATCAGGAGTGGCCAAGTGGAAGCCTGCCACTAGCCCAAAATGTACAATCACCTTGTCAATTCTACAAATTTTTGCTTATTTGATCATTCGATCAGAACACGATATCAAGAGCATACGATATTGGTTTTGAGTGAAACGGGTTGTGTTGGATTCAGATCGTCGAGATCTATGAACTGGTATAAGTTTCAAACACTTTTGAATAATTTGAATTTTGAGCACTAAACTGATGCCTTGGATCGGGGGGTGTTACAATTCTATTTGGGCACATCAATCCCGACATTCAGATCAGTACTTTTAGTGTAGCTACTGACCTTGGGAAATTGTGTTTACCTGTAGATGGAAAATTCCACATAACAGGGGGCTCAATTGGGGATGCCTGTATTAGAAGCATTCTGTAAAATAAGTGATCCAAGGTTCAAATCCCTTTAGTTATCCCATGAGCCATGTGTGGGGGCATGTGCAACTCACTTAGGGGTTATAGTGGTAGCATTTGGAATTGACCCCATTTCATGCAAATATGAACTTGACTCAATTGTTGATTTCTCTACTAAAAAAAGGTATTCCATCTTTTCTTACTGATAAGTCAATATATTTTAGGAAAAGGCTAAATAAACCATTTCATATCTCTATTACTTTTGTTTATGGATTAAAAACAAGTTTTTATATATTTATAAAGAGACTTATTAACTTTCTTGCTCAAAAAGAAAAGAAAAACACATGCTCAAATTAACTTTGATGGAAAATTGATTGGATGATAACGCTTGAATCTTCGAGGAATGAGTGGGAGAAATGAGGCTCTCTGAGCAGAAGCAGCTAGGTTTTAACGTAGATGGATTTTAGAGGGGGAGGGAGCGGGGCTCCCTCCTATTGGAACGTGGTAATGGACAAAGGGAAGGGGTTCAGGATGGGATTCAGCATACATGCATAGGGTATGTCAGAGAATGTCTAAAGGTCTACAGAAGTAGGTGGGAAAGGAAATAGAATAAGTGAATACAATGGCCCAATAGGGAAGAAAACAGACTAGCAACAACATCAAAATTCAAAAGGCTCCACAAGGCCATGTAAGCCAAAAACAACGGTAATCCCAATGACATTGATCATTGATCCCAAGACCCAGGCCTTCAGAGAAAGTATGATGTAATATGTTATCATATGCAAGTTCATGGGTTTCTGGGCGACATAAAAAGCTTTGTGCGATTGGATCAAACATCACTGGAAACCGCGGGAAGAAATCGAGTTACATCTAGGGTAACAAGGTTTTTTCATGGTGTTATTTTCCAATATGGAAGATAGAGATTGAATCTTTGATCACTGTCCTCACTTTTTTGCCTAAACTGGTTTATACATGATACCATGGATGGAGAATTTTACCCTAGAGAAGGAAAGATTTGCATGCATCCCAGTTTGGATCAATTTGTATTCCCTTCCCTTAGACTATTGGCTCCCTACAACTTTAAAACTAATAGGAGAGTCTCTTGGAAAAATCATTAAAATATCAAAAGCAACTTTACAAGACAAATACACAACATATGAAAACAATTGTGTTGAAATGGATGTCTCTGGGGCTCTGCCTGAAACTATTAAACTAGAGTTCTGTGACAAATTTTGGTTACAACATGTTGTATCTCTGAGATGATAACGGTAAGCTATTATGCCAGGGAATCTAAGATATTTGTTTTGGGGAATTTTGTTTTAATTTTGGAGGACCAATGTATGAAACAAATATAAAACAATCATGCCTAACCTTTTGAATAGTATTAATATTTAAACAGAGGGTTGCTATTAAAATCCACACAGTGATATAGCTTGTTTAAAGATGAGCAAAAACTAAAAGATGATATGACTATTACAAGTTTCAAATAGAAAATTAAATAATCATAAGTAAGAAAACCTTCAAACAATGTTCAAAAAGTTTAACAGAATATGCTTAAGATTACAAAGGATGTTGATGATTTTGTGCCTTCTGCTGTACCTGTTGTTGGTGTTGTGCCTAAAGTAGAAACTCTAGTTATAGAGACTGCTGAAAGAGGAACTACATCCATTGGAATTTGAGTCCTTTTCACATCTTCCTCTTTTTCTTGGACCAATTTTTCCATTTGCTCCTCCAACTTTTTTATTTGCATATTTTGTTACATGATGAGCTTCATCATGTCAGATTTCTGAATCTCAGTTTCTTCAATCTCCTTGGTCATTTGGTCCTCAGAAGCTAGCAATTTGAGCTGCTTCCTTAATGCTGAGAGCTCAACAATTTTCTTCTTGACAAGTTCTTCTGCAACATTTATATTTGAGATATCATATCCCATCTTCAACACGAGATCTTCCAAAAATTTGATCTTGGTGTCCTTTGCCAATGAGGAAACTTTTTCCAACTTGAGTTGTGACTGTGTATTGGCCAAGATGACCTGCAACTTTGACAAACTCATGGCAGTATGAGTTAAAGTGGAATAAATCATCTGGCCAGTCTGTTTATGCATCTCAATTTGGTCAATTGGATGTACATCTTTTACATTAAACTCAAAGGAGGATTGCTTCTGATAATGTGCAGGAGTCCTGGGTTGTGCAATTTGCGCTTGTGAGAAAGCCATTGCATCTTACCCTTCTCAGAGCCAAAGACTGAAAGAAGTCTAGCTTGAGAACTGGAAGATTGTTTCTACAATTGAGTATAAGTGTTTATCTTCAATTCCTCATTCTTCTTCTTAGTTTCACTAAAGATATGGAAGATATCATCTTCTTTGTCCTTCTGACTAGTTCCACTGGTTTGTATCACCTGTTGTTCCTGAGAAGTAGTGGAATGAGTGGGTGACTGTGTAAACTATCCACCAAACTGTGTAAAAAGAAAAGCCTCCCCAAGGCCATCAAATGTTGTTTTCTTGGCTCATTTTTTGGACTAACCTTCACAGAGATCCTAGGTCTCTTATTTCTATGCATAATTGTAAAGCCCTGGCTTGATGCTTCAGTTGTAGGGGATGACTGTTCTTCCCTTCCTCGCTTGGTTATCTTTTCGTGTGCAAGTGGAGTTTGTATACTTGAAGTAGGGACTACCTTTTCTTCTGCTTCTTGAAGGGTGTTATCCTTCCATTCTAACTGATTTTTGTATTGCTCTATTTCAGGCCTAGCTGTATGGTGGAATGCAGTAAATTTATTTTCAACCCTGAGTTTTGAAATTACTCCCATTGGGTCATAAGACCAAGTGAAGCTGAGACCAAACTTCATTTCCTTCAATAACATGTATGTTTATTCTCCTGCTTCTCTAGTGTTGCAAATGAAAGGACCAACCTAAGCCTTTAGCTTGAATTGAGATTTCTTCTTTGCAGCTACAAAATGTACTTCATCTACATTTAACCTCTGCCTAATATATTCCATTGCGAAAATTCTGATAGGGAGGTACTTAGGAAGTTTGTATGGTGGGATTTTTGTATAGTTTTGGTAAAGATACCAATCGCCTGTGGTGGCTTGATCAACCAGCTGCAATACTTTTACAATTTCCTCACTGATTCTTGGTACTGGAGTGTTGCTCATAAGATTAATAGTTGGATGAACAAACAATTCTATGAACTGTTTCTATGTAAATTCTTCCTTCTCCTTCATTCCCATAGAAGTCCCAAAAATAACTAATTGTTGGTTGCCTTCTTCTTCTAGCTTCTATAAGGTGAATGGAAACTTGTCTCCCTAAAAATATATAAAAGATATACAAGTACTAAAGCTTACTTGAATACTTCTCCAGTGTTAAACTAGACAAATTGTTCATGGATGGATTCAGCTAGAAATTGACTAAAGTTATAGAGAACAATAGGTTTGGAATCAACAGAAAAGATAGACAAGAAACCTAGGATGGCTTCATTAACATATTGATCTGAATTGTAACCAAGAAAATAAGAAAGAATAGTGCTAATTTTCTTGGTTCTATCTGGGAACATGGATGAATCATAGGGAGGGTTTCTTTTAGGCAGAAGGCTATCTACAACAAGGAAAATTTCAAGAGTTTGAGACCTTTTAGTAAAATCTAGCTTTTCATAAGCTTCTATCAGCATTTCATGAGAAAAAGGATGGATTGGTGCAATAGTTGGGGCCTGCAACATCTGTTCAATAGATTGAACATTGATAAAACAGAGGATTTATCCTGTAGGTGAAATGATAACTCTTTGACTGGGATCATAGGATTCGTGGTATTTCTTAACAAATTCAGGTGCTCTATCTGTGGAAAAATGTAGTGAGGAAGGTGGGAGTCCCAAAGTCCTATTTCATCTGTCTAATCAACTAGTTGGTCTTACACCCATCAATAGATTTCATATAAATCAAATTGAGAGGAAGACTCAATGATTTTACAGTCTCTGTCGACCAGGGGAGTATGATGGAAATCAACTTGTGGATGAATGAGGGGATTTGGGATTTCTACAATTTCCTTTCCCTTATGAGACATTTTGCTTGGTGAATTGCAGGGTGAACTGGACGGAGATAGGAAGAATCAATCTGAAACATAGTAATAATAAAAAAGTAGTATAACTGAAAATGGATTAGGTGGACCTAGATGTCGGCTTGGTTCTGGACATATTTGAAAATTCGATTAAATGATGAATTTGTCGTTTAGGCTACAAGCACAAAATCTTCAGTGATGAATTGAGTTTCAGAAATGTACTATGTAACAGTTTCTTGGAGGAATAGGGCTTATAATGAATAAAATGGAGTGGGGTTGTTTTATGAACGGCTAAATCCTCATTAATTATCCAACGGGGCTGTTAAAATGGATCTATGGAGGATAAGTTCACAGGAGTGGCGAATTAATTGAATAACGGATAGAAGGCAATTGAATAGACAAAGGAAGTGACTGGGAGGGGATGTGGATGATGACGTAGGAGCGATGGTGAATGGTCGAATGAAAACCACGTTCAGGAGCAAGTTAGGGTGTTAAGTTGTTTCGACATTTTAAGCCCTGAAAGACTAGGATGGAGGAAAAGTAGTTTTGGGGGCGGTTTCCAAAACTGCCCAGTACGGACCAACCCCCTGCCGATAAAGTTCAGACAGCGAATGAGGGCCGAAGAGTGATGTAAGTCGTCAGCTCTCGGGACAGTGTTTGGGATGAAAAATAAAATGAAAGAGTTTTAACAATGCGAGGCAGGTGTGGTGGTGGGGCCAAGAGTTCTGTCGGATGTGACATGTATCGAGTATTAGGGAATAAATGGATGAAGTTTGGATAAAAATAACATTGATACTTAGAATTTATGGTTAATAAAACCCATCACCATATGCACATATTTCCAATGTTATATCTTAGGATAAAAATCCTTACATGCTCCAATTATATTTTATTTGTCTACCTACTCATAACTCCTAACATTTTTTCAATCTTAGTTACTCGAGTGCACTTAGACTAGCAACTCAACATTTTTCTTTTAATGACTAATCTACTTTTATCCCTTACTGCTTCCATTGGCTCAGATTAAACTGTTGAGCCAATTTTATTTATTACCTATTGACAAACAATCTAAATCAAATCCAATCATGATTAAACTATACAATTGGATTCTACGGACTAGTGTGGCAATTAAACAATCTGCACACAACATTTTATTTGCAAAAATAAACTTTGATTGAGAGTAGTCACATTTGGATTTGCAACACTTTCAGAATTTATTATTTTTTCTTTTCTCTCTATTCTAACATTTTTTATTTTTGCCTTCCTTTTTTAGGGCATTTATTCTAACATTTTATTTGATATGGACTCATTCATCAAAATATCCCTAACATTTATTGATTCCATATTCTTTTTGTCCATATCCTAACTTAACATTTTTTTGAATGATTTTCATTTTTTTGACTAACTGATGCTAACTTACCAAAACCAAAAAATGCTACAACATCTGCTCCAATTGGGGACTGCTTTCTCCTGCAGAATGCAGAGAACCTATAGATCCATGTGCCTTCTCCTCAGGCTATGGAGTCTTTGCTGTGAAAAGTCACATTGAGAGTTTTAAAATTAAAATAAACCGGACTTTTTACAATGGTATTAATGAAATCTACTTCAACTTCTCAGTACTGAATATAATGTTTTGGAAACCTTCCATTAACAGGATAAGTGGAATACAGTCCCTCAAGATTTTGTAGCACAAAAGTATTGTTTCCCTTTACTTCAGCAATAGCTAAAGGTCCAAACCATAGGTTATCAAACTTGCCATGTTTTCCCTTGTCTTCTCTTCTGGAATCCCATCTTAGAACTAGATCACCCTCCTTGAAGTCCCTTTCCCTTGCTCTTCTGTCGAATAGGCTCTTCATCTTATTCTGATACTTTTTCAATTTGTATTGAAGTTCATCTCTATTTTCATTTAGTTCAATAATTTGGTTTATTCTCCTTGAAAAATCATTAGGTTCATCAGTTGAATCGTGCAAAAACTTTAAAACGGGGAAGACAAAGTTGGTAGGGAAAATTGCATCTTTCCCATAGAATAACTAAAAAAGGAGATTTTCTAGTAGACCTCTTTGGAGTAATCATGTTTTCCCAGACTACATAAATTAGGTGAGAGTCCGAGCTCTTTTTATGATCTGCTAAAGTCTTTTTTATCACCTTTATCAGAATTTTATTTGATGATTCTGCAAGACCATTACCTTGAGGATAATATGGAGTTGAATGATGTAACAAAATTTGATATTTTTGGCAAAACAATCATTTTAACACTGGAAAGTGTTGTAGCATTGTCAGTAACAATCTGGGTTGGGAAACCAAATCTAGACTAAATATTTTCTTTAATGAATTTGATTACTACTGAATCAGTAACATTTCTTACTGGAATTTCTTCCACCCATTTGATAAAGTAATATGTTTGAGTGAGGATCCATCTATGCTAATTGCTTGAAGTGGGATGAATTTCTCCAATAAAATCTAATCCCCATTGGAGAAAAGGTGTTGAGACTATTGTTGGGATCAGTGGAAGAGTTGCTAGTTTTTGCTTACCAACAAACATCTGATAAGGGACATAACTTTTGACCTTTGCTCCTACTTGTAAGAACAATGCGGGCCAATAAAATCTTTCCCTTAATATCTTATATGTTGTTTCTCTCCAAGCATAATGTCCTCCACAAAATCTTGTATAAAAATGATCAATGATTCCTTCAATTTTCGATTTTGTTAAACATAATAACAAGATATTTAGTGGGTCCTTCCAGTATAGATTTTCATTTATGATATAGTATTTGACTACTTTCAATTTGACAGCCTTACATTGACTTTTGGAAAATGATGTTGGACATTCAAAATGGATCAAGGAATTTACAATATCTTGATACCAATTTGACAAAATAAATTTCTCATCAATGTGTAGAGAAATGGTCTGATCTAAAGGTTAAGGTTCTTGTGGATTCTTTTCTTTAGGATGGTGCAAAGGTTATTATGGATTCTCTTCATTAAAATTTTGGGAAGGTTCTTGTGGATTCTCCCCTTCTGCATGAACAAAAGGTTCTTGTGGATTCTCCTTATTTGAACTTTGAGCAGGTTCTTGTGGATTCTCCCCTTGTATTTCCAAAACATAGTTGATGCCCAACACTTTACAGTTGGATTCAGCTAGAAGTTTAGCTAATCCTTGACCCTATACTAGCTTTGTGGTTTTTATAGTTAGATCAAACTCCAATATTTGAGTGATCTATCTACCTCTCTTCCCATCTGTGTCTAGTTGTGTTAAAACAATTTTTACAACTCTATTAGGAACATAAGCAGTAATAGGTGAATGTAGGACATGCATCTTGAATGATTTCAGAGCTTGTATAAGGGCATAGGCTTGCTTCTCAATTATGTCATACTTAAGCTCGAAATCTCTCATAACCTTACCGAAAAAGGCTATAGGTTGGTCATGGGAATCTTCATTCTTTTGTAATAAAACAACAACAAGGGTTGTTTCAGAGGGAAAGGAAAATATACTGAATGGCTTGGTATAACCAGGACTAGCCAAGGTTGGGGCTTCAGAGATAGCCTTCTTGATTTGGTCAAATGCATGCCTAGAAGAGAGTCCATTTAACTTCATGATCCTTTCGGAGCATATCAATTATTTCTTTCACAATTTCAGCATAATTCGGGATGAACCTCCTTTAAAAATTAATCTTGCCTAGAAAAACTTGGACCTCCTTTTTATTTCTAGGTAATGACAATGTTTTTATTGCAGAAACACGTTTGGGATCAATCACCACTCCTTCTTTTGGTATTATGTGGCCTAGCAGCTTTCCTTCATTGATAGCAAGCATAGAATTTTTAGGATTGATGGATATTCCGAATTTCCTACACCTGTCAAAACCCTTCATCAAATACTTTAGATGTTTCTGATCAAAATTAGAAAAAACAATTATGTCATCAAGATAAATGACTACAAATTTGTTTACCAGTCCCACAAAAGCTATGTCCACAGCTCTTTGAAAATTTGCTCCAGCATTGGACAAGCCAAATGACATTCTAGAATACATAAATGTACCCCAAGGTGTAGTAAAAGTTGTCTTCTCTCTATCTGCTGGATCAACATTTATTTGATTGTAACCTAAAAAACCATCAAGCATGGAAAGTCTTTGTGCTCCTGAAACCATCTGAAGTAACTAATCCATTTTAGGTAAAGGGTAATTATCTTTTAATGATGCTTTATTCAAATTCCTAAAGTCCACACAAAGTCTGATTTCCCCATTCTTCCTTCTAACAGGAACTAAATTAGCAACCCAATTAGAGTATCTAAGAGGGAGAATAATTTGGGCATCTAGCATTTTCTTAATTTCCTTTTCTACAGTTGGTAGAAGTGTTGGATTAATCCTCCTAAGTTTCTGTTGACAAGGTTTTGCTTCTACTTTTAAGGGAATCTTATGGTGTATCAATGATGTATCATGAGTCTTTAGATCAGCATAGGTCCATGCAAAAACACCCTTGTATTTTTCAAATAACTTAAAGTATTGATCTTTAATTTCGGGATCTAAGGATGCACAGATTTTGATGTTCCTAATGTCATCATTTGTTCCAAAATTTACTTCCTCTATGTCATCTTGTGCAATGATTGACTGTGGGTTTTTGGGGACATCATTTTGACCAAACAATTTCTCTAAAGGAATGAGACCTTTGGGAATAAAATTGTTAGACAACTGAATGATATCGTGATTAGAAATTTTTGAATTGAAATCTGAATTATCATTGAATTTGAATTTTCAATTGTTTCTGTTCTATTTTCATCAATTTGTAGAATTGAAAATTCATCTATAACCTGCAGAAAAGATTTTAACTGTTCATCAT
>APFE030575407.1:0-24182 GCA_000404065.3 Pinus taeda
TGCTAGTGGGTGAGATCAGGGACACTGTCCCACCCCTCCCATGTAGTTCCATCCACTTGTACAACCCCATCACCCATATGTGAGTCATTCGGCCAAGCAACTCATCTGTGCCAGGTGTCGTCAACTCGTCATGTGCGAGTGCCTCTGGTGGTTTTCCTGCCATACTCAATAATAATCAGTAACCAGGTTTTTTAGTGTTAGTCATCGTCATAATAGCATTAATTACCATCACCTGGTCATTCACATCACCGTTCATTGTGAACCAGAACTAATGTAAGTAGCTAACATAGGGGATACCTCCATCACGGCTATCATTATCATAACCTTAATGGAACCATACATATAGATCAAGGCTATCCTCATTATAACATCAATAGAAACATGTATATCCTTTACTACTATCACCATCAGGATATCAATAGAGAATACACATAACCATTAATTATATCGAAATCATAATATTAATAGAGAACATACATAACTATCACATTCGCTGATAATAGAGTCACGTTTCTGGATCTTCAGCCTGAGTTACTCATAGACTAAAGTATGCAAGGTAATGTCATATTAGAGTCAGGAAACTAGGGTGGGCACTAAATTCTGAGTGTTGACATTCACCTCCTTGCTGCTCTGCTCCTGCTGCCTTCTCTGTTCCTCCTCACGTATTCTCTCTTGTTCTTTCCTTTGTGCTTCCTCTTTGTCTTTCCTCTGTGCTTCCTCGCGTTCTTTCCTCTGTGCTTCTTCTTGTTCTTTCCTCCAAAGTTCCTCCTCCTCTCTTCTTTGGACTTCTTCAAAAATTTATGATGTAGCATGAGGTTCGTTGGTAAGTTGCTGCTCAAGCTCGCTAGACTGAATCATTGGGGTAGTGGCTAACAAATCTAGAGGCAGAGTTTGCAACCTTTGCTCTCTAAGTTTGTTGAATTCAACTAACCCGTCGTCATGGTATCTCATTTTATCTATCGCTTGCACCTGAAATAGCGACTCGGTGGAGGAGAACAAGTCATCAAACTCATCTTCTTTATGTTCGAATTTAGTGAGTTTGGTCTGCTCTAGAACATTATAGACGAATTTTTTCGGATCAAAGCGTTTGTTAGGCAGAGTGGCGAGCTTTAATATATTAATCTTTTCCGCCTCTTTCTCTGCATGCTTATAATCATGCAGAGTATAGACACCACACCTTAGAGGAAAAGGAGGCCAAACTTGCTTCTTTGAATTCCTTAGAATCTTTGTAGCTGATGTGGATGTAAGCTGATATGCTATCTCTTGAGCTAATAGTTTGTCTGGTATATACAAGTGGAGGATATGAGGCCTGGCCTAACTGCCGAAAACTCTCACGTAGGTAAATTTATCTTCCTCGAACCAGGTTCCTAAAGCTGTCAAGTCAATTTCTGCTTGAGGGGAAATCTTAGGAGCAGGTTTATTAAAAATTGCATAGTAGATAGGTAGCATGAATCCATTGCAGACTTGATATAGATGGTGTTTATAATGGGTTTTCCACAACTTCTGGTGATAGATATGGATGGGCATGGGGTCCTGTGGAGTCCATCTCCACCCTAGCACAGGAAACTCGAAATTAAAACAAAGGGTGTCTAAAATGTAGGCACTAAAGTAAAATGGAGGGACAAATCTATCAGTAACACGAGATTTGTTTCTGAACTCAAGAATGGTTGTTGCTAATTTATTAGATAATATATTCCCCCAGTTCATGATTTCACTATTGCATGCTGCTTCCATCAAAGGTACCATCTCTATGAAAATTTTGAGGAGTCATGCAACCCCCACATTCGACACATCATAGCTCCAGCATAACAACAAGGAGAACATAAGGAATCGACGGAGTACTTACCTAGAGACTCATGTTTGTGTTTCACCGGGTTCTTTCTCCATTCCGGTATAGGCGCTAACTCAGTTTCATTTTCATCTCTGAATTTTTCCAGAAATGCTTTGTTGTAATTCTTCTCTGGTTCGGGCAAATGGTACATTTGTCTCAAATCATTGGGCTGAAACGAACCGAATACTCTCCCATCAATAGTGCAGAATGTTCTGTTCGTAATTGGAATTTCTTCAATGGCCCATTTCACTACATCGGTATATGGAAGAATTTTCTCTCGAGCCGCTATCCTGTGTAGGTAGGAATCAGCCAAATCTTTTAGAGTCGCATCGGATTTTTGGCTCGAGCCTGCTGTAGCTTGTACCGATGTTTGCTGAGGTTCTTCGGCTTCGACCAGGTTGTAAATGCTCTGCCAAGTAGTATTACCGAGACCAAGACATGTGGTATCTGAGATTAATCCTTTTTTACTTGGTCCCGGATCGACAACATGTTTTCCTGTTACCATAGAGGCTGAAGTTGTTCCAAATTTCTTAGATTTCTTCCCCATTTGGTCTGAATTTTCTACGCGGAGAAGCTCTGCACAACAGATAAAATGAACGTAATGCAGAGAATAGATGGCGAAAACCAAGTATGGAAGAATTATGCCAATCAATGAATAATGGGAGATTATCATAAGGCTCCTGCAGATACAATCTCTGAAGGGATTTTGGCATAACTGCTCCATTAATTGGCCGTTTAAACCTGTCAATCATTTAAATGCTCATCATATCCTTTATTTGCCGAATAGTCTATTTAAGCGTGGATTTGATTTTTTGGCGGTTGGGCGCAAGTGAATCACTATCGGGAAGAGAAAGGCTTTTAATAATAATTAATACAATATGCCGAAGCCATATCAATCCTTTTTGAAAGTCACACTTGGCTTTATCACAATCGGTGATCGGAGGAAACCTTGAGCAGTTTTATTTAAGTTATTGTGGAATCCCCAATCGCCGATAGCAATATTGCTTAACTCGCATCGGGAGCTTTAAGGAGAAGACGTTTCGTTGTATACACATCGCACTCCCCGATCGCCGATAGTAATATCGCATCGGAGCAAGGGGAGGGGCTTTTTGTTGTGATTGTTTATTTTCCCGATAGCCGATGGTTATTCGTGCTTGTCGCATCGGGGAAAACCAATAGGTCTTTTGTTATGCATCCTTTGTTATTGCGATATGCGATCTTGTGATCGCTTTATCACAATAATAAAGAATTATTCATTTTTATTATAAGACCGATTATTTATTAACTCAAAAGGTTTTATAATGTTTTGTTTATTTCCGGACCTTTTGAAGAATGATAAGTTAATACCAATTTAATCTAAAAGGGACCCATTTCATATTTTAATTTTCTAAAGTAAAATACTATGAAATGGGGGGTTGTTGTATAGCACAACAATTGGCGATCCGCTGGGAGAAACAACTATCTCTGAGAAATATTGGAATATTTGAACTTTCTTTACATAGACATCTTATCAAAAAGGAAAATTCTAATATAACTAAGTATACATACATTCTGAATATAATAAAAGCTATTTTTGCTAATATCTTCTCTTGTTAAAATTAAATACATTCTAAGTTTTAAATTGGCCTCTATTGGTTGATAATGATAAAACAAAACACCTTTCCAACTTAGCATTTTTGATTGACTCCTTTGTCATAGGTAGAGCCTCTGCTACCAGCAAACGTTCATAGTTTCGACAGGGATACCTTTTAACCATTTGATTGTCCATGATCCCTCCCATCTCAGAGTATGATTAAAAGAATGAATTCAAAATATGCTTTCATATTTTGTATTTATTTTCTTTTCCATTATTTTGTAAGATAAAAATCCATTGTCCTGGTTTGGTAGCCAGCTGTTTGACAATGCCATTCACTGGTTGTAATCTAACTAAACAAGCTGGCTCGTGATGAGACCCCTTGTGTTATGCTTATAAGCCATTACCCTGTTTTGGTATGCAGTGTTGGTAATGTCGGTTAGACTATTTCCCAATGATCATGGTAAGCAGGCTTGTGATAAGACCCCTTATCTTTATATCAGATATTTTAGAATTACACTCTGAGTAATCATAAACTTGGATGAATGGGATGGACAATTTTCTCCTTAAGAGAGAATGGATGACAAGGTAAGAGTTGAAGATGCTAAGATTGAATTAGTTTCTGCTTTGATATTGATAACCTTTTTGTGGCCAGTTTGAAAACATTAAAATGATTTACAGTACTTCTAAATCTTGAGAAGATTTCACAAAAATAAAATGGGGTTTTCAGAATGTGAATATACCTAATTTCTTAGAAATTGTCCCTTTTGTTTAAGGCTTCTATTTTCAAAACTAAACATTAAAACTACCTTTTTCGAGTAGCTTTTCAATATAGCAAAGGCCAATAGAAGTTATTTTACAACTTTCTTTCCTAATGGTCCTAAAAACTACAAATCCTACTGAAATTAAAGGAGAAGGGGTTACCTCCTCAATTGAAGAATTTCTTTAAGATGAGGCCATTAATAGGAAGAGAGTCCCTCTTTCCTGATAGATCTTGTAATATGAATGTCGAATGGCCTATCTTCTCGCTGATCTAAAATGGTCCAAGCCACATCTTTTGGAACTTGGTGTGTTTACCTTTATCCTCATGGGCTTTGTCCCATTTCAGAACTAGATCACCAACCTGCAACTGTTTAGAACTAGACGAAGCTGAATCAAACGATGACTTGATTATCTGCTGATGTTTAGCATGAGTAATTTTGGCCTTTTCTCTTTCCTCTTCTAATTTTAAAATTTGATCATGTCTGAGTTGGATAGAAGAAGAGGGGCTTTCTTCAATAAACTGAACTAGGGCTAGAGAAGGAAGCACTAGTTTGGTCGGTAGTACTGCTTCTTTCCCATATACAAGGTTGAATGGAGAAGTACCTATGGAGGCCTTTTGCGTTATTCTATCAGCCCATAGTGCGAATATTATAGATTTGTGCCAGTTTTTATGATTTTGTTCAATAGTTCGCTTAATAGTTTTGAGTAGATTTTTATTGGTAGACTCTGCTAGACCATTACCTTGGGGATAGTAATTTACAGAATATTTCAATTTAAATCCTCTTTTAATAGCAAACTCAAACATGGCATTTCCAGAGAAATAAGATGCATTATAAAAAACAAGCCATTTGGGACACCAAACCTGGTAATGATGAGTTGATCTATAAATTCTATAATTCCTTCAGAGTTTGTTGTCTTTAACGGAATTGCTTCAACCCACTTGGTAAAGTAATCAATAGCAGTAAGGATATAATTATTTTGTTTGGAGGACTGTGGAGTTATTTCCCCAATGATATCTAATCCCCATTGTTCAAAAGGTTGATCAATGTTGACTGGTTGCAAAGGGAAAGCTGGGTTTCTTTGTCTTCCACTGGAGATTTGACAACTTCGGCATTTCCTTACATATTCGTGAGTATATCTGAATAAGGTGGGCCAATAATATCCAGCATGAATGATTTTGTGAGTTGTTGTGTCAGCTCCAAAATGTCCTCCCGCTGGTCCATCGTGTAGTTCCTGCAAAACCTTTTGTGCTTCAGGTTTTTCTAGGCATCTTAATAAAACTGAATCATAATTTTTCCTAAAAAGTACATCATCAATGATTATGAAGTTTTTTGCCTTTAATCTAATGGCTCATTTGTTTTTATAAGAAATATTAGGAGGTGCATATCCATTTTTCAAATAAATGATTAATTCTGCATATTGAGATTCAGAATTGGTGATACTTATCTGGTTGATTTTTTTAATATGTTCGGTATCACCTAATTCTGGAATGTTGGATGCTCCTACTAATAACCTGCAAAAACTTTGACCTCTAACAATCTTTGCTGGCTTGATTTCCAAATCATATTCTTGAAGTGTTGTAACCCAATTTGCCCTTTTCTCACCTAATTCCCTTTGGATCGGTAATTGCCTTACTGTAGAAAAAGGAACTATAACTTTTGTATGGGCTTTTAAGAGGAAGGGTCTGTAATGTTTGATAGATTTATACACAGCAAAGGCTTGTTTTTCAACTTCGGAATAATTTAGTTCTGCACCCTGAAAATTTGAACTAAAAAATGAAATCGGTGCTTCCAAGTTGTGATCATCAATCTGAGTGAGTACCGCTACATAAGATGAATCGGACGCGATAGTATACAATATGAAATGATTAGAAAAATTAGGAGTGTTTAAAGCGGGGACATTGATTATTGATTGTTTGATTAAATCAAATGCTTCCTTTTCCGCAGATCCCCATCTAAACACTGAATTTTTCTTAATCATGGTTTGTAATGGTAAAATGATGTGAGAAAAATCGGGAACAAATCTTTTGACAAAGTTGATCTGACCTAAAAATGACTGCATGGATTTTTTGTTATGAGGAAATGGGATTTCAGAAATTTCTTTAATCCTATTGGGATCAATATAAATACCATCTTTGGAAACGATAAAGCCCAAGACCTTTCCTTGATTTAGAGCAAAGAAGGATTTTTGGGATTGAGTGAAATACCATACCTTCTACAACGTTCAAAGATTTGATTCAAATCAAGTAAATGGTTGGATCTCTTTTTGGAAAATACAGTAATGTCATCTAAATAGACGACTACTGTTTTGTTGATCAATCCTTTGAAGGCTATATCCATTGCTCTTTGGAATGTAGCTCCTGCGTTAATAAGTCCAAAAGGAATTTTCTGATAAGTGTAAGTACCCCATTTTGTTCTGAAAGTAGTTTTGAGTCTGTCATCAGGATGGACCAAAAGTTGGTTGTATCCTGAAAAACCATCTAAAAAGGACATTAGGTCAGAACCTGCTACTGAATGGAGTATCTACTCCATGGTAGGTAATGGGAAATTATCTTTTTGGCTCGCCTTGTTCAGATTTCTGAAATCTATACAAATCCTGATGTCGCCATTTTTCTTCCTAACATGCACCATATTGGAAACCCAGTTTGAATGCCGAGTAGGAAAAATAGTCTTATCTTTCAAGAGTTTATTGAGTTCTGATTGGCTCTCTAAGTTTGGATGTATTTTCCTCAATTTTTGTTGAACTGGTTTTTGTTCAGAAAGCATTGGAATGGTATGCTGGATGATTGATGTATCGTATGTTTTTAAGTCATCATACTTCCAAGTGAAGACATGTTTATTTTTTCTTAATAATATAATAAATGCTATCCTTTCTTCCACAGAAAGCCCTAGACCTAAATTGATATTTTGAGGGTTCTGCTCAGTACCAAGATTTATCAATTCAAATCTTAAGGTAGAACTTTGGAGTTTTGAATTGGTTACCTTTTTAAACCTGTCTTTAATGTCGTAGAGATCTTCGAGTTTAACCACAGGTTTTGGTATTGAGTTTTCCTCATGCTTTTCTTTAATTTGAAGATCATGATCGCTTTCATCAATGATCTGATCATTGTAGGACTTTTCGGTTAAGAAATGTAAGATGTCTTCATCGTGATTGAAAACTCATCAATTGGTGACATTATCAGGAATCGATGGCCTAAAAATCAACTCTACTGAAAATTTATCTCGGCTATAATCTTCGGAAGGTAGGAGTTTGGAAGCAACATTGGCCAACAAGTCAGCTACTGCATTATGGGATCTGGGAATAGGTGAAATATTGAATGCTAAAAAATGAGATATAAGTTCCTGGACTAAGGACTGATAGTGCTTGAGGAGATTAGAGAGACAATGGATTGTATTTCAAACTTGTTTTATGGCAATCTCTGAATCGCCAAACACTTTCAGATATTGAACTTTCAGGCCAATAGATTTATATAGTCCTTGTACTAAGGCCTCATACTCAACCGTATTATTCGTGCATTCAAATTCTAACCTATAAGAAAGCATTGTTTTTTCTCCCTCAGGGCTGACTAAAATACACCCTGCTCCTGATCCTTCACTGGATTTAGAACCGTCAAAATATAAGGACCAAAATAAAAATTATCAACAATTTTATTTACAGTATTCTTAGTAACATTAACACATCTTGATCCATCGGTTTGTGAAAAATTTTCGATTTGGGATGTGAAATTGTTTACTGAGAAAGGAGATGGTTGGGCAATATAATTGCCACAGAATGATTTAGAAGAATAATTTCCCAAAATATTATTTTTAAATGCAATTGGTTGATTCTCCTGTTCGAATTCTGTGACAGTATGGGTCATGTATTTCTCCCGATTGATTTTTATTTGATTTGGCTTTCCCTTGTAGGGTAGCCACATATGAGACCAATCGGTAGAAATATACCCATGGAGCTTCTCAGACCAATCCCCGCTCAAGATTAAACCATAAAACTCAGGTATATCAACGATTAAGATATCAATTCTTTGAACTACTCGTGGATCAGCCGATAACCTGATAGTAACAGAGTTTATTTCCCCAAGACCTGGACTTTGGTTCTATCTAACTGCACAATGTGAATTGAAGACTTTTGGGGTTCTATGTTTAGTTTAGAACAAACTGAAGCTGGCATTATATTAGATGATGCCCCTGAGTCAATCAAACAGTTATGTAGATTTCGTTTATAGATTTCGTAGGTTAAGAGGAAAGGGGGGGTATGGGAATTTGATCTGTCTCCAATTAGAATCGTATCAGTAGCCTCAACTCTACTAGAAGGTGGTTGTCCTGAATCATTTGCAGCCTCAGCACTAGGAAGAGGCGAAGAAGGAACTGCATTTAGTTCTTTAAGAAGCAATTTCTCCTGATGTTTTAATTTGATAAGTTCAAACATGGTGATGTTTGCCTTAGTCTTCTTCATGTCATCAACGATATTGTAATCCATTGAATCTAATACTACCAACGTCTTTGATGTTGAAGGTATATTTGAGGACGATGGTTGGTTTTGAGGCACTGTTTTAGCCGGCTTCCTTGTGGGTACCTTTTCCTTTGTAGTATTAGTACCTGCTCTCCTTTTCTTTGAACTTCCCTGGACAGGTTCAGGGGCACTTTTTCTCCTAGTAGTCACAGGAAAGGCTTCTTGTTCAATTTCGGTGTCAGAGTTAGGCAATATGAAGTCCCACATTCCATGGCATTCAACAACTTCCTCTTCTTCAAATTCATTGGAAGGTGCAATTGTTTCATCATCTTCTTCTTCCTTAGGGTCTGAATCTGCATTAGATATAACATTTGGTGGTTTTGACTCAGGTTTATTAAAATTCCTATATGGTTTCTTTGTTGAAGTTTCTGCTACTTGCTTTTTAATTTCAACCATTTCATTTGAAATTGTTTTGAGGACCTTTTGAAGACCCACCATATCATATGGATCTTTGGTGATTTTCTTCTTTGAATCATCCTTGAAAGACATTCTTTTGGATTTCCTATCTTCGAGAGCAGCTTTCTTTTCCAAAGCGATAATACGTTTTTCCACTGCGAGGGCTTCTTTCATGTTTTCGGCCAAAGTTGGTTTCCCAACCCTATCTACAAAAATGGCTATATTTGAAGGTAAGGCTGTGATGTACCATTCGCTTCTAATTTTTTCACTTGGCTTGGAATCGGTGGGGATTTTATTCAAGAGCTTATTGAATTGGGAGTTAAACTCTTTAATTGGTTCTCTAGATTCAATCCTTAGATTTGAAAGATCATTAATCAATGTGGCCAAGGATCTATCATCGCCATATTTGGTAAGAAACTGCTCCTGAAAAATATGCCAACTAGTACTGGATCCAGAGGGCAAGGAAAAATACCAAGACCCAGCTGATCCTTGTAATGTGTAGGGGAAAAGCCTAACTACAACATCTTCTTCTGTTACTCCCTTTAGATTAACTGACAACATGAAATTATTTATGTGCTCTTCAGCTAATGTTCCAGCGTCTGGATTAAACTTTGGTAACCACTTCTCAGGATAATCAGGTAATGGATGTAATGGTGCAGGCATAGTGACTACACCATGACTGTTCCATGGATTCTGAGCCATCTTGGGAGTACCAACGATTGCCGGTGGTGTTCTAGGTGCTTGGGGAGGAGGTGGTAATGAAGACTGAATAGGTTGTGATGTTGAAGGTGGTGGTCCCTGGTGAACAATGATGTGTAATGGGGAAGTGGATGTTTGACTTCGCACTGGAGATGATGAGATGGAAGATGATGGAGAAAAAGTCTCACTACCAGAACCCTCAGTGTTCTTTTTAGCCTTTTTCCTTTGGGGTAAAGGCAACTCAGCTGGTTCAATGCCAAGTTTTTCACTTTGAAGTCTGGTGAGAGGATGAGGAAGGTGGAATTGCGAAGTCTCACTGCCTTGAGATACTTCAGATCTCTGAGGTGATATGGAGAAGCATTGAAGTTTCTGGATGATAGAATGAACTTTAGGGGACTCCGGACTTAAATGTTCTGAAGTATGATGGGGTTGAGCAGTGGTAATTGATCCCTCTTTTTCTCATTTGGACACTGGTGTTTCAGAATGCAAATGGGAGGTCCAAGGTGAGGTGGAGGGTGATTTACTCTGAGAATGGTCTGTAGGTTTTGATTTACTCACCATTCATAGTTAATAACCCTCCTTCTAGTACCAAAAATGTTGATGCCCCAAAAATCGTTGCATCAACATCGGGGGATAACCACCCGGTCCGGACCTTAATACAACTCCTTTTCCATTTTGGATGGTGGCTCCGACTGGATATAATGGGACCAGTTTCCCAGTAATGAATAAAAGGGGTGGATGAATGATTGGTTTTCTAATAAGTGATAATGAATGGAGGACTTAATCTATAAGCAAAAACACTAATGACTATTTTATCCCGGGAAGCTTCTATTCTTAAGTGCAACGTTTGGTGATCTGTGTTCATCAATAGGCATATAGATGACACTATTCAATAAACAAAGACATTCATTTAAATAATAATTGCTTCGTTCAAATAGTTGAACGAAGTAATTGATAAAACATTGTTACACTTCTCTTTTTTATATTACTGATACATGTATGATTAAAAGAATAGCAAACTGTAAACATCCTGTAGTGGAAAGTATAAAGACTGTTGTTAAAACACATGCATATATTCAATAATAGCAAGAATGGTCAAACAACAATTCACATAAAAAGAATAAATTCAGACATAGATAATAGTACCATATGAGCTGCAAATCATTCCCAGCGTCAATCGCAATTTGAATTCCTTCTTCCGACTCAGAAATACTTTTAAATAAAGGCAGTAGTGCACATCCACATAAGATCTTCGTTATCAAAATTGGAATAATTGGTCCAGTTTTCATAAAAGAATATGCCCAAAGTATAGTAGTGCAACTTCAAGCTTAATTCATATACACAAACTTACAACCCTTTCTAAATACATGAAAGGGTCTATAAATACTAAATTAAACTAACAAACTACAAAATTAAAATGCTACTAAATTGGTATAACTCGATCTTGAATATCTCCCTCCCACAACAATCTGATAGTCAGCAGCATGATTCATCACTCTGGCTATTTGCCTTTTGACCTGAGTTGGCATATCGCCAGCATCGGTTCCACTTCTTGAGGGCGGCTAAGACGAGAATTGATTTGAGCAGCATAGGTGGCATCATGTATATCGGGAATGATACACCCGATTGCATCCGTTAGGCATTTGAGGGCGGCTCGCTGGCTGTATGGTTTTACTAGGAACAACCAATAGGTGTCCCAAGTTAAACTTTTAATCCCTGTGATCAATCTCCCATTATTTTCTAGCTCTTGGTAACATGATTGCTCCAATGTTTTGGCCGATAATAATTTACCTGGTGTACATTGAGAGATCATGTTAGATAAATAGAGAGTATTGTTGATCAAATCAATCAAATTGTTCGTAGATAATTTGCATCTAGAAACCGCTCTCTTTGCTTTCATCAATTGGGACTGCCACTCCATGAATATAATTTCTTTATGGGATTCTAATATTTTAGGCAAGTTCGCTGCATGTCCCTCATTAGTGTCCCGCCAAGTAAGAAAATCCGTTAAAGTCTCATCGGCTTGCTCTAAGTCCTGTCTGACATCAACTGATTTATCTATTATAGATGTTGTTATGTCGCACAGAGGTTCAACTTGGGCAATTTTATGACAAAAAAATCTTATTTGTGTTATTAGTGCCTTATTAATCTGTATTGCCTCTGCTCTGAAATCAACAGGCTGGGGAAGACTCTTGAAATTCTCTACTTGAGCTGATAATTGAGCAATTTTCTCATCTTTTGTTTTTACAATCTATTCATTCATTGCCTTCAATTTTGATAATGCCTCCGATAATTCTTTCTGTCTCTGAATCGCTCTCGAATCTGCCCTCTGTTTCTCTTCATGCAACTGTTTGTTCAATTGGTTATTTAACTGTTGCTGCATGGACAATTGCTGTTGTAGTTGTTCTGCTTTCTGCTGTGCCTCCGATAGCTGTGTTTGTAGTGAAGCGACCGCCTGATCCTTTTCTTTCAACAAATTTCTCACCTCCGATTCCTTGTCCATGGTGGCTGCCGAATAGGCATCACCATATTCAGACAACTTTGTCAGGTCATCGTAAGGGTCGAATTCTTCTTTCCACACTACATTGGCTGTTATTGTCTGTTCAGGGAAGAGGGAAGGTTGATCAATCCTTCTCCTTTTCCGCTATCTCTTTATTACAGCCCTGTGTTTTGGGCTATAAAAGACATCCAATGGAGGAATATCCTCCACCTGCAAAATGATTTGATCCGAAGGATCCTTGGGAATTATTTCTAATTCTGTAGTCGGGGGTAAACCGCTGGTTCCTTCGCTTGGAACCTCTTTCGATGTTGTATCCTGTGTATCGGCCACTTTGGATGTATTGGAATCCCTTGAGCTTTCAAGATTGCTTATAATTGAATCAAATTGTTGCCATTCCTGGAGAAATCTCGGGTCAATCTCAGTGTTGACATTCACCTCCTTGCTACTTTGCTCCTGCTGCCTTCTCTGTTCCTCCTCACGTATTCTCTCTTGTTCTTGCCTTTGTGCTTCCTCTTTGTCTTTCCTTTGTGCATCCTCTCATTCTTTCCTCTGTGCTTCTTCCTGTTCTTTTCTTCTAAGTTCCTCCTGCTCTCTTCTTTGGAATTCTTCAAAAATTTCTGATGTAGCAGGAGGTTCGTTGGTAAGTTGTTGCTCAGGCTCGCTTGACTGAATCATTGGGGTAGTAGCTAACAAATCTAGAGGCAGAGTTTGCAACCTCTGCTCTCCAAGTTTGTTGAATTCAACTAACCCGTCATCATGGTATCTCATTTTAGCTATCGCTTGCACCTGAAATAGCGACTCGGTGGAGGAGAACAGGTCATCAAACTCATCTTCTTTATGTTCGAATTTAGTGAGTTTGGCCAGCTCTATAACATTATAGACGAATTTTTTCAGATCAAAGCGTCTGTTAGGCAGAGTGGCGAGATTTAATATATTAATCTTTTCCGCCTCTTTCTCTGCATGCTTATAATCATGCAGAGTATAGACGCCACACCTTAGAGGAAAAGGAGGCCAGACTTGCTTCTTTGAATTCCTTAGAATCTTTGTAGTTGATGCAGATGTAAGCTGATATGGTATCTCTTGAGCTAATAGTTTGTTTGGTGTATACAAGGGGAGGATATAAGGCCTGTCCTGACTACCGAAAACTCTCACATAGGTAAATTTATCTTCTCCGAACCAGTTTCCTAAAGCTGTCAAGTCAATTTCTGCTTGAGGGGAAATCTTAGGGGCAGGTTTATTAAAAATTGCATAGTAAATAGGTAGCATGAATCCATTGCAGACTTGATATAGGTGGTGTTTATAATGGGCTTTCCACAACTTCTGGTGATAGATATGGATGGGCATGGGGTCCTGTGGAGTCCATCTCCACCCTAGCACAGGAAACTCAAAATTAAAACAGAGGGTGTCTAAAATGTAGGCACTAAAGTAAAAAGGAGAGACAAATCTATCAATAACACGGGATTTGTTTCTGAACTCAAGAATGGTTGTTGCTAATTTATCAGATAATATATTCCCCCAGTCCATGATTTCACTATTGCATGCTACTTCCATCAAAGGTACCATCTCTATGGAAAATTTTGAGGAGTCATGCAACCCCCACATTCGACACATCATAGCTCCAGCATAACAATAAGGAGAACATAAGGAATCGACGGAGTACTTACCTGAAGACTCATGTTTGTGTTTCGCCGGGTTCTGTATCCATTCAGTCCAAAAATTTCTAGTGAAAATGGGATCTTTGTTACTTACAATAATCTTTGGATTTCCATGTAACTTTTGAACTATTTCCACAAATGAAGTAGTGACTATAATGGCTTTGAAAGGATGAGAGAGAGCACAAAAGTGTGCATACTTGGTAAGCCTATCAACTATTGCCATGATGACACTCTTTCCTTCAGACTTGGGTAGACATGTGATAAAATCCATTGAGACCTCCTCCCAACGCTGACTTGGAATGATTAATGGTTGTAAAATACCTATAGTTTTAATTGTCTTGACTTTATTTTGTTGGAAAACCAAACATTCAGCCGCAAACTTTTGAACATCAAATTTAAGGCCATCCCAGAAAAATTCTTTCTTAAGGCTGTGGTAAGTTTTTAAAAATCCTGTGTGTCCTCCTATAGGAGAGGTGTGCAATTCCAAAATAACTTTTTCTTTGATTTTGGAATTCTTACATAGATATAAGTGATCCTTGTACAATAGTGAATCATTTTTCTAGATAAAAGTATCAGATGCACTGTGATCTTGTTTCAACTTTTGAATGAGTGTCCACACTTTTCCGTCATTCTTCTATTCATCCCTTTCTTCATTTATATAATTAGGTTGGATAATAGAAATGGTACAAAGAAATGCCTCCACATCCTCATCCTTTATTGAGAGTGCATCTGCAACAACATTTTTCTTCCCTTTCTTGTGGATGATTTCAAAGTCATAATTCAACATCTTTGTGACCCATTTTTATTTCTATTCTAAAGATAATATTTGTTCCAAGAAGTATTTAAGACTGTCATGGTTTTTTACCTTGAAGTGTCTTCCAATTAGGTAAGGGCGCCATTGCTTTGGGGCATGTAGAATTGCCAACATTTCTTTCTCATAAATGGGTTTGTGTAAATTATTTCCTTTGATTAGATGACTTTCAAAGGCAATGGGTCTTCTTTATTGCATTCAAAAAACACCAATTCCATTTCCTGAGGCATCACATTCCACAATAAAGGTTTTTGTGAAGTCTAGTGTAGCTAAGACCAGAGCTTGATGCATTGTCTCTTTAAGATGTTCAAAGGCCTTAGTTGCTTCTGAAGTTCAAGAAAATGGATCTTTCTTCAGTAATGTTGTTAGAGGTGCTACCATTTTTCCACAATTCTTAAAAAAATTGCAATAATACCCTGCCAACCAAAGAAATCCTCGAAGATGCCTTAAATTTATGGGTATTTTACATTCCTTGATGGCTTTAATTTTGTTAGGGTCTACCTTAACACCCTCATGAGATACAATATGACCCAGATATTCCACCTCCTATAACCCAAAGAAACATTTGGAGGTTTTTTCATACAATTGTTTCTCTTCCAATAGTTTGAGTACCTTGTCAACATGTTGAACATAATCCTTCCAAGACTTGTTGTAGATTAGTATATCATCAAAAAATACTAACACAAATTTTCTAAGGAAGGTTTTGAAAATGGAATTCATCAAACCTTGAAATGTGGAAGGTTAATTAGTAAGGCCAAAAGGCATGACTAAAAATTCATAATGACCTTCATGAGTTCTAAATGTTGTTTCTGGAATGTCTTCAGTCTTCATTCTAATTTGATGATATCCTGAATGAAGATCCAACCTAGTGAAGTAAATTGCTCCATGCAATTCATCCAACAATTCATCAATGACAGGAATGGGAAATTTATCTTTAATAGTGAGTTTGTTGAACTCCTTATAATGTAGACACATATGCCATGATCCATACTTATTGTGTAGCAATACCACTAGAGCATAGAAATAAATTTGGCTAGGTTGAATTATACCATCCTCTAGCATTTTTACAACCATATGTTCAATTTCATTCTTATGGGTATAGGAATATCTGTAAGCTCTGATGTTTGGAGGAACAATTTTTGGAGTCAAGTGAATAACATTATCATGATCACGAATAGGTGGAAGACCTTAGGAGCCTCAAATACATTGGAATGATTGTCAAGGACTCTTTGGAGATATGAAGAGATGGGAGAATTAGATGTTTGAACATCTAGTGAGCATAATTGTGCAATTACACCTCGTTGTTGCTTCTTCAAAATATTTGTCATGTCATTAGAGTAAATTATATTACCAATTTTCCCAACGATACCCATTAATTAAATTTCCCTTCCTTCGTAAAAAAATTCAAAAAACGTTCTTGAAAAATAAAAGATATAATCCCCAAAGATTGTAACCATTGGAATCTTAATACATCATCAACACCACCCATTGGAATGGAACTAATTGTACTATTCAATACATATTCCCCCATGGTCAAATTGATATTATGGAATTTCCTTGATCAAATTTATAGTTCCTCCATCTAAAACCATCACGTGACACTGTAGTGTTGGGTATAGAGAGCAATTAAAATCCTTGGTTATCTTACAATGAATTAAATTACGAGTACTACTCAAATCAATCAATAATATTACCTTTTTCAAGATATATCCTTCTATCTTGAGAGTTTGAGGAGTGGTAATAATTGCCAATGCATTACAAGATATGGTTGGATTCATTTCTTCTTTTTTAGCCCTTGGTGCTGGTTCTTGATGTATATCTTCTTCTTTTGATGTTTCTTGTTCATTTTCTTCCTCCTCTTTACAATCTATGTAAAATAATTTATTATTAGCACATTTATGACCTTTAGTGTATTTGATTTCACAACTTTAACAAAGCCATTTCAATCTTTTTTGTTCCAATAGTTGTGGTGTCATCCTTGTAGGCTTTGGGAGGCTAACAGTAGCAACACTTCCATCTTTATAGTTGTCAGTGGTAAACTTCCTTGTTTCCATAAATTTTATTTCAAATTTTCTTGCCACCCTAAATGTATTCTCCAATGAATTAGGTTCCCAAAGGCGAACCTCATGTTTGAAATTATCCTTTAAATTCCCTATGAAGACATTAATCATATTCTCCTTAGGAATATCAACCACCTTGATATGATATCTTTGGAAGTCCTCAATGTGCTCTGCCATTGAACCCTTTTGTTTGATATTTATCAATTGGCTAAAGAAGGTGTTTCTCTTTCTATCCTCATAATGTGCTTTCAATTCTTCCATAAAAATTGACCAAGTTACAAGTGATTTATGAGAACAAAGCCATCAATATCACACAAACTGATTGGGTTCTAAATAGAAAGTTTCAATGTGTACCTTTTGTGTGTGTTGCACATCATGTAAATTAAAGAATTGCCCCATATGTAGTATCCATGTTACCCGATCCTTGCCATCAAACTTCCTCATGTCAACCTTTGGAATGTGTTCATTTTTAAACCCAACATTGGAGTCTATAAAATAATAATTCATATTTCTTTTTTCCTCATCATGATTTTCATGGATTACCTTGTCACCAATTGTAAACCTTTCTTGTAGCAACTTTGTCAATCCTTCCAACTTCACATTGATTGTGTCCATGTCTACTTTAAAAAGCCCATGCCTACTTTTAAACCATCCTTCAAACCTTCCATGCCCCTTTTTATTTTTACTTCTAGGCCATCCATCATGACATTCATGATAATTTCCAAATCAATTTTAGTCACTCTTTGCGAGAGCGATATTTGTTGCACTTAGTCTCGTAATTTGGATATATCATGTTGCATTTCTTCCTCTTCTTCATGTATCAAAGTAGATCTTTCTAGTTTCTTACTGGGAGTATCCATTTTCTTATTGTGAGGAATATTGAATGAAATAATGTTATGTATGATTTTCAATGCCCTTTGAATCACTTCAGACTGATTTTTCATGCAAAGATTATGTAAATTAAATAAAAATGCACACCTTTTTTCCTTTTTTTTGGAAATTCATCTTGAAAATGTTGTATCTTTATAATTTTGTCCTCTCAAGGTCTGAAATTTCATCGTGTGGTATCCCTATGCATCCTCTTTCCAACACCACAAATTAGACTGATATGAAATTCTTCAAGATAAAGTTAGGCCATGTAACAACCCTCGTGAAAATTCCATGTAATAAAAGTTAATAAAGGAAAAATAATAACCATAGGTGATGGGACACTTATTCCATGATGAATGTTGGGAAAGACATCCTAGTGTGGGTGTTCATTGGTTTATTAATGGTTAAGGAAATTGGCAAAAGGAAATGGTGAAGGAAAAAAGGAATTTTTGGCACATTTATTTATGAAAATTAGGAGAAAAGGAAGCTGAAAGGTCATAGGTCAAATGTGAGGAGGAAAATGAAGGAAAATAATGGAGAATGAAGAAAATAGAGGCCTAATTGATAAAAAGGCTTATGAGGATTAATGTGTAACCTTTTGTCAGTTCAGGTTTTGGAGCTCTCTAATTATTCTCTCTCTCTCTCACTCTTGGACAGTTAGAATTTTCTTGGAGCACTCTTGAAGGGTGTGGCATACTTGGAGTTCTGGAGCAAGAAGGAAAAGGAAGAGCAAGAAAACACAAGAGGACATTAGGATCAACCAAATCACATTAGGATCAGTAGCTAACATTAGGATAAGTAGGTTGCATAGTTAAAAGGAGTCTTTAATAAGTTATCTATTTAGCATAACACTAGAGCAAGTAAAATACAACCAACCATTTGCAATGTGCTCCACAAAGG
Organism: Pinus taeda; assembly: GCA_000404065.3. Taxonomy (NCBI): domain Eukaryota; kingdom Viridiplantae; phylum Streptophyta; class Pinopsida; order Pinales; family Pinaceae; genus Pinus; species Pinus taeda. The sequence goes on from APFE030575407.1 coordinate 18,567, forward strand.
AAAATGCAAAGTAATGACTAGTGTATCCCTTGAAACAATACAACTCATGAGAATTGGTTATTATCTAGTCGTATAGCAAAATTAGGTCATGTCCCCCCATTGTGATAATCAACGTTCTTAAACGAAGAAAGAATTACATTGTTTGCCATAGAGCCAAGAATATTGGGGTACATCACCAACACATTAACTAGTAAGCACCAAAAAAGGAGATTGAGTTGGTCTTTGTTCCAACTAGGACTTGGTTTACTAGTGAGGTTGATGTATTAAACAATATACTAGGGTACCATTCTTGTTGTGGTCTACCCAACTCGAATGACATGTCAAAAGTAAATGTGGTTTAGTGTAATTCATAAGCAAATTTGACAAATTAGGTACCCTTAGACATGTCATCTAAGAGGAAAGATATCATTGTTTTGAGGTGTAGCCCATAACCCGAGGGCATGTTTCTGAAAGAAACATAAAAAAAATGGTTGTTTCTAATAACATCTCAAGATCAGCGAGAATATATTAGCACAATGCATTAAACACGACAAAGTTAAAAAGTTTGAGGAAGATATTTGGTATGAAAGAAAACAAAAAGGCCATTAACGATGTGCCAAAAAAGTAATGTCCATTTTTTATATTAACTTCCATGTTAGTGGTGCTCACAAAGTACACACGGGAAACACAAAAGAGATATAACATTGCTGAAACAACAACTCACATCAAGATATATGTATGAAGTTATTGATGCATTAGGAGACCAAATCTAGTGGATGCAACATTACCTATATAAGGGATCTCATCCACCTTATGACCATTATATGTGATTTAAGCTTTCTTGTTGACATCATATCATGATTTATGACCTTCTCAAAGTCATTAATTGGGAAGCATAAAAACTAATATTGAATCACATGAAAAGGGGCATTAAAATAAAGTCTTATGTATATAGAAAATGATGATTTTACATTAATTGAACCATTTTTAGATCGAGTAGGTTGCATAGCTAAAATTAAATCTACCATAAGTTATTTAGTCGACATAACATTAGGGTTAGTAAATTACAACCAACCATGGCATTGCACTCCACAAAAGGAAAGTACAAAGCAATAATTAGTGTAGCCTATGACGCAATACAAATCACAAGGATTATTTATTATCTAAACCTATAACAAAATTAAGCGACCCCTCTCATGTGTGCCAATCAAAGAGTTCTTAAACTAAGAAAGAATCACGTGGTTTGTCATAGAACCAAGCATATTGAGGTACATCATCACCACACCAAACAATAAATTATCGAAAAGGGAGATTAGATTGATCTCTACTTCCAACTAGGCCTTGGTTAGTGAAGTTGATGTAGTATTAAACAATCCACTGGGGTCTCATTCTTGTTGTGGTCTACCCAAATCAAATGGCACGCCAATAATTGGATGTGGTTGAGTACAATTCATAGGCACCTAGAATAAAAGACATTTTTGTTTCTTGGTGTAGTTAATCGCTGTAGGGCATTTTTGTTAGAGAAATTAAAAAAAATTGGTCACTACTACATCTTGAGATCAGTTAGAAGATATTTTCATGAGATAATAAACAAAATAAATATAAAAGTTTGAAAATGATAATTGGTATGAAAAGAAACAATACCATAATGGTATGATAAAATAAAATACATTTTTATATATTAAATTTTCATATTATGGTGGTACATAATTTACCTTAAAATAGTTTTTAAAAAGTTAGTTGAAATTGATGGTAGGAAAATGCACTCTTGATGAATAAAAAAGCTTTGCATGAAGATTGCATGAGTTGTAGTTAAGTAAAGTAAGGTTTATAAATGATACCATTATAATATTTTCTAATTATTTAATAGTTTTTTAAGTAATAAATAATTTTTTAAATTTGTTTATAAATAATATTTTAATGAATAATTTTTGTCAATGAAAATGTTTTATTTACACTAGATTATAATAGTTGAAGAACTATTCTTGTCCTTTAATAATATTTTCATCCAAATTTGAATTCAAAATGCAATTCTTTTATATGGATAAATTTATAATATATATTCATTTTTACATTGACTTTGAATCCACATAGTTTTACATCAAGATTGTGTATTATATTGCATGTGTTTCTTCATTTGACTTGTGAATCCAATAACTACACTTGACTTGTAAATGATTGCATATAATGTATTTAGGCCTCCTTTTAACTTGTTTATAAAGTAGGGTATGGAATCTACAATGTTAACTATTTATTATAATAATTATTAGATGATTACAAAGCTTCCAACTAACACTTCAATACTTATCTTTCTATATGTATTTTTAGTTATTATTATGTTTTGATTGGGGTGTTTTAATTTTTCACAATAACACATCTTACTTTTATAGGTTATACATTAATAAATGTAGATATCTTTGCAATGATCATAGTAATTATTATAAATATTATTATCTGATAATACTATCAAATTACTCTAGATATTGGTTCATTATCAAATAAACTTCATTGTAATGTGTTATAGGTTATTTTGTGTGTTCGAGCACATGAATCCTGAAGGTGAAAAATATGTGGTCAACAAAAGCTAATGTAATTCTACAACAATGTGAAGCCATCAATTTCATTAGGGAATCTTGAACCATGTGTTAAACATTTTGTCTCTTGGATTAGAGACGAAGATCCATAGAAATCCTTTTTTTCATCCTAGCTCTCCCATCCTAGTTTAGACGACGTCGATCAAACTACACATAAAAAATGTATGCTTCAGTGGATGCGATTAATTTGTAATACTCTAAGCTACCTTGAACATATTGTTTGTTGGAAGAGATTTTGGTAACTGTGACATATTAACTGTAACATGGACATGACGGGGTCTAGAGGGACACATATTTTGTGGCATATATTACTTACATTGGGTCACTAGAATTAAACACACTTTGCATATTGTTTTATACTTTATATCACATTTCTAAATTAGGGAATATGACATGCATCTAATTATTTTTTTAACATAAAAGCTTAAGTTGATCATCAATAGAACATTTTTATAGATACTTATTAAAAAAAAATAGGCCAAACATGCACGGTCCATTAAGTTATAAAAATATTAGTTAAAATAAAAATTTACTATATGCCAAAAAACTGATACACATAGCTAAATTATAAGTCAAAATAACCAAAGGTCCATGAAACAACAGCGAAAGGATGTAATACCAAAAGAAAAACACTAATTAACCAACCTAACATTTGATGGGGGCTCAAAATTTCCCTCATCATAGTGAGTTGATTGAGCATGGGAGGGACAACTTGGCTCCCTACTCATGTTATGGGGGAGCCATCTTGATACTCAAGCAATTGTTGCAAATGCATCATTTCAATTTGAATATTATTAACTTGTATTCTAATCTACAAGGGTGTTTTCTAGTATATTGTCATACCAAAAGAAATTTTGTGAAGGTTTTATCTCAATGAATAATACTTCGTTATGTATCTTACATAGAGAGTAAGCACTTCAATTTGAACATACATCCAAGCATAATGAAATTGTATAGCAAAAGGAAGATTCTATCCTAATAAATAAGATGGCTTCCATGTAATAAGGGTTGGCATGTATTAACAACATAGATGAACTATTTAAGCATAAATATACTTCAATAAAGGAAAGAACTAGAACAAAGATTTTAGGGTTTTCTCCTTCCTATAATGGAGGAAACATGAGCTCTGAATTCCCATGTATGTTAATATTTTATCTATAGGCATACCTCACATCATTAAAAACTATATGATAAATATTTCTTTTGATCTAAATTTAACTTATAGAGGATTCATAGTCAAAAGGATTAGTGATGGCACCACATCTACTGTGACACCAATTTCATGAATCCAGTCCATACATGTATGTGCATTTACATTCATTTCACAACATTTCCTGAGGCATTCACCATGCACACTTAAAATAAATGTATAATTCATGAGCATAAAATATGAAACTCCATTTCATTAATTAAAATCTATACATACACAAATACTCAACAAATATCTTCCTCTCTTTTCCAGATTCTACATTCGTTTGGCCATTCTCTCCTTTCCTCACACCTACTCTCTTCTTTTATTGCGCATAGGCTTACAATAGATAAAATTTAGAAACATCATAGATTTTTCTAGATCCTAAAATAAATCCATAAACCACCCATAAATCACTCCATAAATGTAAAATCACTCATTATATCCCTCAGATCCCTCATGCTTTATAAGAAAGATTTGATTTTTCCTTATGGATAAATTTTTTCCTATCCATAGATTTTCTAAAACTATGAATCATCTAACTCTAAAACTCATAAAATATTGTAACTTAGAAGAATCTAAATTCTTTAAAAAAATAAAGACTCCCTTTTGAATATTTTTTCACATTGACGAGTTAATGGCTTGGAAGATCTAATGCTCTTGCATCATACTCCCATGCTAGAAAAATTTCATGACCTCCTGGTCATGTGTCATTAATTCTCAAATCCTCCAGGATCACAAACCTTATGTTGTAGTTGTGCATCCATTTTAGCATGTTGTTGTCCTACTATTGATGTTGCCTTCACTTCTCCAGGTTTCCAAACTCTACGTTGTTCTTGTCCACTTTCCTTGTTGATGAAAATCTTCTCAGTTAGTTGTACTTTGTTTGTGGATGTCCTTTTCCTCTTGTTGTACCTTTTCCTAGTCATCATCTTAATCAGCATACACAACCTATCAATTTCCTCATCCAAGTTTGTCCTTGCCCGCTGAAACTTTCTCTCATCTCTTGCTTGCTATTGCACATCTTCTTTGTGCAGAAGAGTTTCAAGACTCTTGGCACACTCTGGTTTATATACCTGCTTCACTATCTGCTACTCAAGCCTTGTAACTTTCTCCTTATTATTGTCTTTTGAGTCAATTTACTTTTCTTCTAGGTTTAACTTTACAAGTTGAAAATGCACTTTCTAATTTACTAATCTCTCCTCAAGAAGTTTCAACTCTTCACACAAATTAGTAAAATTACCTCGAACTAAATTTTTAAACTCATCAATTATGTCCTTTGTTGACCATTCCTCCAAAAGTTTTTCTTCTTCCTTGAAGTCCACATATCTTTCCTTTGGCATAAAAATTTCATCCACAATTTTATTAATTGGATTTTCCTCGATATTTCCTTCATGAGGAAACTCTCCATCATCTACACCCACATGACTTGCATTCAAAAACATTTCATTAGTTTTGCAATCATGATATCCTTGGATCTCATAAGCTCTCTCATTTTCATCTTCACCAAGAATGAGTCCTTTTTCTGCTTCACAAATGCAAACCTCCATCTTTGCTACCCTGTGCTCTTCTTCCCTCTGTTGAATGCTCAACCTATGCTTCAGCTTCACCAACAACTTGTGCCATTTCACTTTCTTCTGTAGAACCCATACGCATCTCTGATCTTCAAATTCTTGTTGTAGTAGCTCCATGATCACATTCAACAATGTCTTCATCTCAGTCATCTCTTTCTCAAGTTCCTTATCCTTCATCTTCCTCATGCCAACTAATTTGACATTCTCTTTCATTTTCTTGTGACTTCTCCCTGAACGCTTGACATGAATATTAGTAGTCATTGTCACTTCCTTCTTTCGT